>WAAE01008541.1:0-77506 GCA_013400495.1 Nicator chloris
GGGTGGTTACGGGATGAAGCTGGTGGTGGTAAGGTGACTACTGCTGCAGGGAACACGTATCAAATCCTAGCTGGAGGCTAAGAAGAACACTGATGGGATAACAGCAGTGGCACATTTCCCTAACCCTGTAAGGCTCTGCCTTGTTTAGGACAGATACAAACCTCAGCTGCACTGAGCAGCTACAATACATGCCACAATAATCTACCAGAACTGGGCTGAGGTTCTGGCGTCAAGTCAAATAGCAGAAGATACTTGTAAATCAATCAGACAGTGTCAAGTCTGTATCACATCTGATAAAACTGTTCAAGATGCTGAAGAAATAAAGCTGTAATATTTTTCTTTAGGAGGTGCAGTTCTTTGAGATATTTGGCAACTTCAAGTCTTAAGACAACAGAAAATAATGTTATAATGCTCCATATTATAGCACCCATGCATTTTTAAGCTAAACGTATAGGAAATATATATTCAGTGCTTCACTTCCCTATTCTGCCTTGTAGGGAGCCACTGGACCAAAGCAGATTTCATTAAATGTTCCTAATTTATTCTGCCTCGCTGCTCTTTTGTAAACAGGGAAGTTCACTTGAGAGCAAGGCATTTAGTCCAAAAAGAGTATTGTGAGTGAATATGCAAATTCAACACACACCGCCAAGGTAAGATTCCTCATTAGCCACTGAAATGTCTCAGCAGTTAAGGGCTTTTGTGTGCAGGGTACAGCACAACATTCTCCCAAGCATTCACTCTCTTTACAACCTCCCCTTGAAAAATTCTTTGAAGCCAATGGTAGCATGGTTTAAATCCCAGTTTAGGTCAGAGAGAAATTTGCAACTATATTTTGGTTCCTTACTTTGTGGTTTATCTTTTTGCCTTTCTTTTTGATCAGGATAATAGAAACAACATTTTATTAATTCTTACCAGGATAAAAAAAAAAAAAAAAAAGGAAAAGTAACATAGGAAAGGTAATAATTAATCCATTCTGTAAGAAAAAAAGAAGAAATCCAGTTGTGAACTTACTGGTATTATCTAACCAGTATAAATAGAAGTGCATTCAGAGAAGGCATAGAATGACAAACCCATGATGAATTGTTAGGGCATGTTGAGTTGGTTCTGTCAATGCCTGCAGTCAGATGATTTCACTGGCTGTACAAGATGAAATCTCATATTTCAATGTTTAAGTAAAAGTGTCAAAGTTCAGCTGAAGCAGGGACGAATACAGAACAAATTTTGTGTCTATTTGTAACTAGGGCACCAGAGCAATAGAGGAAGCCAAAATGAGCCGGAAAAGCAAAAGGAGTTTAAAGGAGAAATTTTCCTTGAAGAACAGCCTGGCAAAAGAAGCCCTTTCAGAGTTCCTGGGAACTTTTATACTGATAGTAAGTGTCAGCTGCTTTCCTTTCTTCCTACTAATCTAACGTTGGACAGTGCTTGTAAGGGGACATGTACATTTTTCTTGTACTGTGCCAGCAGCAAGGTTACAGCCTGACCATGCACAGCTTGAATGAATTGCTCCTATGACGGTAAGTTTGTAATTCCTTTCTTCATGCCATGTAATTATCACTGCCTATAAAAAGCAGATAGTTTTATGTATTTTACAATTGTCTGATTGGCATTAGATTTCATCTAGGAGCGGAATTTCAGTGAAGGAGCACGTTCTGAACAATCTGGATATGCACAATGAATGTTGTTAATATTCTCTTGTTTTTAAAAAACTCAGCAGTTCATTTTATGCACAAATTCTGTTTACATTAACAATCATATTGTACTGCATGTTTAGGAAACTTTAGTTGTTTTCCTGTGCAATATAGGAATTTAGCTTTGTGATTTGTAGTGAATTTATTAGAAGTTGCATGCCAAACCTTCAGAGATTTTGTAAGCTAACCATTTTTTGTTTTGTTTTTAACTGTATTACATAAACTATACATACATTGCTTGGTCCTATAGTACTACTCCAACTAAGATAAGTACTTAAATTTCCCATTTTTATAACCCCAGATTTTTTTTTTTTACCTAATTTCTTGCTCAGTTTTTCTGTGCATTTTGCAACGGGACTGTGACTCACCAGGGGAGAGAGAAGGCTATGTAGCAGTGCTAGAAGTCAAGCAGCTAGATTATTTATGCCAAACTCTTTCTTTCTTTCTCTTTTTAGTCTGGACAACACAGTCTTGCTTATTGCTAAATATTTCATCATAGTGAAAAAGGCAAAAAAAAAAAGCGGCAGGCACAGTACTGTGGTTTTATAACTGTAACTACATTAGCTAAATTTCAAGTAAGTCATCTAAAAATTCCAGTAGCTCATAAAATACTGGAAATTATGGTCTTTACTACACTTCAGCCAACTGAAGTGTGCCGGCACTAAAATAACATTATTCTCAAATTTAATACCATCCATAAGGCATTATTACAGTAAGAAGCACATTTAGAAGCAAGGAGCACAGAGCACTTTACAAACATTAATGAATTAAGTGTCACAACACCCTGCTAAGGAGGGGAAATGTCATTATCTTCATTTTCTATATTAGCAAACCTGATTACAGCAGCCTGCACAGGAAGCCTGTGGCAGAACTCTGAATATAACCCACATCACCTGACTTCCAGTACTCTGTCCTCACCACAAGATCCTCCTCCTCTTTCCATTAATAAAATTAAGCAAGAGAAGAAAACATATTAAAGTGCAGATTAGACTGCAAATGCTATTATTTAATGTCCTGCTGCACAAGGCTAGAAAAGAAATGCAAACCCAGATCCCATTTTCTAGTATATTTGCCATATGAGTGTAGTAGAAAACAAAGCTACAAAATTGTTGTTGACAATCTGAGTTTCTCATTTCTCTTAACTTTTCTAGTTTCAGCCTTGGTGTAAAGCAGAAAGAGCCTCACTTGGATTAAACTGCAGCTTTCTCAGTGTGTGGATACCTCAACTTGTGTTTAGACTGCACAAGTTAGCAGCAGTACCAAGTGTTTATTGTGAGGAAACTGCCTTTTCTGCTGTTATCTTAAGCTGTGCAGGGGAAGTTTAGGTTACGCATCAGGAAAAAAATCCTTCACTGAAAGAGTGATTGGGCACTGGAATCACCTGCCAAGGAGGTGATGGAGTCACCATCCCTGGAGGTGTTTAAAAAAAGACTGGACGTAGCACTTAGTGCCATGGTTTAGTTGTTGAGGTGTTGTTAGGTGATGGGTTGGACTTTATGATCTCAAAGGTCTTTTCCAATCTAGTTTGTTCGGTGATTTTGTGATTCTATTTATTGCTGTTGCTTTTAAGCTTTGTCAGCTAGTAAGCACTTAAAATACAGATAAATATTAAACCCTTAATTTAAATTTAAGCTAATGAAAGGGGTACCCTGGTAAGTCAGAGGACAGAAATCCTTGAAAAGAGACAGTGTGTATGCAAAAGAAGTTATAGTAATAGGATAGTGCAAGAACTATGTGGTAAAGCTGTTACAAATAGAAAGGAGAGGTCACAGCCTACAGCACCGTTCATGTCTTTGCTGAAAGCCATTTCTGGTTGCTGTGATGGGGTTTAGAGACTGTGGAGAGCACCTGTGCCAGGGAGCAAGGCTGAGACAGCATTCCTGTTACCCACAGGCTCTGTCTGGGAGCCAGCGCTCACTGACCACACCTCAATCTGGAACCCACTGCTGGGAGTTAGCCGGGTGAAATTCTGTCCCTCAAAATCACCTATTTCTAATTTCCTGGAGAATAACATCACAGGCCACATACTAATAGGAGCCTAAACTACCACCTTTGGTAACTCCCAGCCTTGCAACATTATTTTCCAAACAGGAAATCTAGAAAGTGGAATCACTCATCAAGCAAAAACCCAGCCTTCACCTCAGCGTAAGAAGGGTGTGGCCTGCAATGTCGGACCGATTTGACACAACAAGCCTTGAGAAAGGCCCTGGGCACACAGTTTGGATAACATCTCCTGGTCAGCCCAGCTTAACATGCTGCAGTTTGCCTTGCAGCATGGACTCAGAGCACGTAGACAAAATTCTTTCCAGGTGAAAATAAAGTAGAAGGTGAGCTCCAGAATCACAGGAAATGTGCTGACCATTAATGGATGCTCAGTCCAGTGGATCAGACTGGAGATGCTCCAAATAAATAATCCCTCCTGAGAGATCCACAGTCAAGTTCTCAGGTGCTTACATTATACAACTTGATAATACAGGCACAGCCCACGTGAGCCACGCTCTCTGCTTAGCAAAGCACCCAAACACAAAACTCCAGGAGCCTGGAAGCAACCTGAGGTGGGAGAACACCTGCCCAGTTGCACCATGGTGGTTGACAGCCAGTGCACAACACACATTTCCCAGCCTCAGACAGTCTCAGCCTTCTGCAGCTGGGGCTGTCCCCAAGGTCTCCCTTGAGGAAGAGCTCTCTAGGGAGATTTTTGTTCTCCACCATGTTTCCTAGTTCAGTACATTTCCTCTTGGGACCTCTGTGAGTTAATCTGGGGGACAACACCTGTGTGCCAGCACAAAAGAGTCAGGAAGCCATGCTGCATCAGACAGATGGTTTATGTGGCTTTTTAGTGAGTCTGGCTGGAACTCACCTATCCAACTGCCTCTCTGCTTTTAATCATGCTTCTCTCCATATTTCCTCTTTGGAACTTGACTGCCTTGCTCTCAACCAAAATGGGATTTACTCTGACTTACGCCATTAAGTATATCTGAATTGAAACAGTTCCAAAAAGAGATGCCAAATAGGCCATGTGGCTTCCTTTAACAGCTACTGCTCACCTAACACAGTTTGTATTTCATTTTCACTCTCAAGAGCATCTTACTGAACAGAGTTTCCCAGAAAGGAGCTGCACAGGAGCCAGGATCTCCTGAGGCCAGAGCAGCATACACTTCCTTGCTGAGACAAAACACAGGCTTCCATTTAGCATATAAATACAAGTGTGGACTATATATGCTCCTAATATATACAGATCTATATATATTCCTATAAGCCTGGTCTCCAACTGGAGGTGGGGAGCCTCTAGCAACTCTCATTGAAGCAAATGTGTGCTTAGAGGATTCAGGCCACAAGCATGAACTGAATGCACGACAGCTCTGGAACAGTCCAGCTAATGAGGAAGCCTATTTATCATCAAAATATTTTAGTCTTGTTTTCATATGCTGACCACTTCATTATGCAAGTTATCACTCCTGCTCTGTTGCAGAGTTGAGTCTCATCAGAAAAATCTTTAAGATTGACATTACGTGGATTTGTTCAGTCCATAAGATTAAAATTTAAACAATTTCTCTAGTTTTTGTGGCTCTACATGCCAGTGCAGGTTAATTACAATACTGTAGTGTAACATATATCCCTTATTATAAACATGCATTAGAATTCTCATTACATGATGTTATTGCATGAAAGCAAACAGCTTTTAAATCTTTGCTCCTTAAATAAGTGTTTAACATTTAACACACAACCACAACTTAAAAACTTTAAACTAAGATAAATTCCAAGTTCTAAATTTTTCTGACAGGGAGACTGTTTTTATAGAGGGTGAAATTACAGCAAGTTTTGTCTAAGGTAAGAAATTAAACATCAGCACCTTCTAAAAGCTGCCTTGTTTGGCATCAGCAATGAATTTCCTGGAGTACAGAATCTTATATAATTAGCTCTTAGTGAACTCAAGTTTGTCAAAGCTAGATAAGAGGGTATTAAAATCAATTTATAATTGGTATTTTGATCTGTCACTCAGCTTTTAAAATATTACATAATGCTACAAATACCATCAGCCTTAGCTGTGTTTGCACTTTGAAAAACAGCTCTTATGTCAAAGATCCATACATTTTGGTCTCTAGCAGCAATAATATAGTACAACCAATAAATAATAGATGCCATTCATGAATCTAATGTTATATAGTTGCATATATTTTGATGGCATTAAATTTTGCTAATGATTCTGGTGAAGATATACAAACTCTTTTTTTTGAAACTGTATTAAATCAGCATTGCAAACAGAAGATGAAGTGATAACAAAGACCCTTAGTTGTACTGAGGTTAAGAGGTGTTCTTGCATGCTGTTGTTATTTTTATAATCTTATCAGAATCAGGCTATTTTTAGACAGCCCTTCTGTTTTAGAAGTCATTCTTTAATTCAGCTGAATATTTAGCAGTGTAAAAAATTTGAAAGGAAGGTTAGCTAATTGTTCCTTTACCCCAAAATATTTATGGCACCAACTAATTCTGAAAAATCATGGGAATCTTTTGTTTTCCATCCAAACTTAGGTTTCCCAGTATATGACATTTCAAACTTTTAGGTGACTCAGATGTTGTGTTACATGAAAACTTTAAAGAAAATTATCTTCATTTCTGCAATGTCAGCCCCAGCACATAACTCAGCACTCATTGTTTAATCAAGAGTTTTCAGTAAGCTGAAATTAATTTCCCAAAACCTTTTTCTGTGAATACCCTTTTTCCCAGAAAGTTTACATCTGTAGGACTGAAGTGTAGGCACCTCTGGCTGAGACTTACAGAAGGCTTGCATCTTTCCAACATTCAACTGTGAGTGCAAAACTTAAATTTATGTTTTACAGACACAAATTTACAAGGTGCTTTTTCAAAAGTTTCACCAAATAAAAGAAAGGTAATAAAAGTAATAACTTTTTAAAGCTGTCATAAACAGTTGGAGAACAGAAAAAAAGACAATAAATGTAGTTTGTGCTATGGAGTGAGTTTATATCTTTGCGATCTCAACAGTTCAATAAACCATTCTGGTTGAAAGTGAATTCTAGGGAGTTCTCCAATCCATGGTCCGGTTTAAAGGCAAATGTGACTCAGTTCCTCTGACCCATTGCTCACAGGCTTCTTTACTATTAAAGCCATTCAACTTTTTTTTTTCTTTTCAACAGCAAGCAGCCTAGGCTTTAATTACTCCTAACCATGTACCTCTAACCGTGAGAGCACAGCAAAAATCCAGCCCCTGTGTTTGTGCACCCAAAGGAATGAGTAAAAGAAAAGGCACATGTACCTTATACTCCAAAGAGGGGACAGAAAACCTGTCTCAGAGTCTGCAATGCCCACACTTGCACACTTTCTCAATGCTACAATTCCCTGAGAGTTGGTGCAGAGATTAAACATATTTTAGGAGTTTAGAAAGATTTAAAGCTTTTCACTTGGGGCAGGAAGCAAAGTATCATAGCTCAAGAATAAATGAGTAAGGTGGGAGGGAAGCAGCACCTGAATAGATTCTTTTTCTCTTCAGCACTGCTAGGTAAGATTTTGTTCCTCTGCCTGGCCTTTTCTTTCTAGCCCTGATGCAACAGGCAATGTTTCACTCCTGAAAGTTTGTGTCTGAATATCACATTTCATTTCCTTTCCTGAATTTCTAAATATTAGTAAGAAAATAAAAACAGTCTTCACTGAAGAAACTGACTCAGACCAGTTGCCCTCTATAATTCAGGAAAGAAAAGCATTTAGCATTTCAGGATGAAGCGTGTAATATTAATCATAGCAAAATATGAGAAAATGCAGACTTTTGCATTCTCTCTAGGTGATTTAAAACTTTTATTTGTCTCCTATTGCATACGCAAAAGCAACAATAAAATTTAAAAGCATCAGTTTATATAACACAGCATACCCTGTCCCTCAATATTTTCACTATTTTTTCCCACAAAGCAGTTTGAACCTGATCTTTATATGTTTTAAAAGCTTTATATACACAAATCATCCAAAATTTTATTAAATTTACAATCATGTCTCCAAGTAGTAATGTTTTCTGTCACCAGAAAATGGTTTTAAAATGGCTATAATTTTAAGGCTTATGTCTATACAATTTAATTAGCTAAATGATAATTATTTGGAGTTTTTTTTCACCCCTTATTTATTAGATAGCAAGTCTGAAAAAAAATTAAAATCCATCTGAACCCAAGAGGATATTGGTTGTTCCCAGATCATCAGGAAAGCAGATATAGTGACTTTTTATTGCTCTAAGCTTGATTAAATCATAATATACAGAAATCCTCCCCACCCCACCCAAACATTTCATTAACGATAAAATAAGAGTTGTGTGCTTTTAAAGTATTTAGAAATTACTTGACTGGTAAGCTGTATTTTTATCTCACTTTTAAAAGCTTAAGTACTCTCTGATTTAACAAAATATAGCAAATATTAAACATTAAATGGGATGAGGACTGGTCTTTCCTGAAAGGGTTTTCCTGTAACTTGAATTCTTGCGGAGCTAATGCCCTGAACTTTAGAAGATCTAACATGTTTCTGGTTTTGTTGCTTTTAGCATTACTGTCCCTGTTGAAAGAATGCTTAGGAACCCTGTCTGAATTAAGATCCTATGTAATACACAGCAGAAATACATCTCTGTGTGGAAAGAGTTTCTAATATTATAAAACATCTTCTTATGAAATTCGATAGGCAAATTCTTAAGCAGACTTGCTTTGGAAATGAAGGGGGTGGAAATGAAAGCGAGTTCTAAAACACACTCCCTTAGGAAGACACCACCAATTTAGCATGCCTCAAACTAAAAAACTCATTTACTACTTTTAGAAGTAGCTAATCCTATTTGGAAATACTAGTGTTGGATAAGGGAACTGCACAAGATTACAGTACACCATGAAGAACACTGTAAAGTTTTCATGGGCACAGATCCCTACCTGCAAGGAAGGGCAAACGCAGCCACTCTTTTTCTAGCATTTCATGATTGAAAGTGAGCAGTTTATGATTAAATAATAATTTTTTTTTGCACCTGCTGACTGTATTCCTTATAACACATTGAGTTTCTGTACTCATGCACAGCATCATCAGCTGTGCAGCCATTGAGGCCACGCTCTGCCTGCGGGGACACCTGTGGAACCCACTGCAGGTGTGTGTCTCACCACAGGCTGGAGCTGGGGATGCACAGAGCCCAACATGGCACAGCTCATTGCCTCCACACTGCTAAAAAGCTTGGCTGCCTCTTTAATTTGACAGTCAGGGTGTCTGGCTATAAATGTACACCACTTCTAAGACTGTGTGATAAGAAGGGGGCTTTTTTATATAAGCATTCTTTAAGATGTCTAAAACTTTTCTGGCCATGTAGAAAAACAGATGCCCGTAAATTTCAGATATTGCAGAAATCCTATTTACACTGAAAAATGCTATTATGAGTATTTAAAAAAATCCTGAATATAGTAAGGTGGAGGCAAAATAATCTTTAGTCTCTCTGGTGAGTGGGATACAGAAAGTCCTGCAAGCTCCCAGGCAGTAATACACTCATTGAAGGCCAGTTGATTTCTTTTCCTAACATTAGCCTTGTTATCCAAGACAAAGAGAAGGATCTAATGGGCTATGAAGCAAGGGGTTTTTTGGCAGGGAAGGTTCAGACAGCTATTCCACACCCAAGCATGTTCCTTAGGACAGTAATCTAAATACTTTATGAACAAAAAAAAAGTCAGTGCTGAAAGTACTCCAGCAATTTTAAGCAGATTAGGCTATAGACAACTGCTAAGAGGAAAACCTGGCAACGTAAGATAGACAAGATAAGATAAAAAGATCTGGCTATATTCTGCTGTAAATTAAACTCCCATTAACTCCGTGTGCTTCAATCAGTGAATTTTGTGGATGCAACTGATGGCTGAGCTTGGCCTAAAATCTTAGAATATTTAATTACCACTCAATGATCTATTTCGTCTTAACTCAGTCAAGCCAAGGCTTACAAGGTATTAAATTGCTTTTTGTGTAATTACATGATGAGGTGATAGTTTCCAGTTGCACCAGCTACAGTGGGTATGAGGCAACTTTTTTCTCACCTTCTTAAAAGGTCAGCAAATGGAGAAAGTATTACAGAGACACAGCTCAGATCTGCAGGCTCAGTTCCCAATTTTCCCATCCCTGGAAGGGCACACACTGACTGTGCCTGCAGTAGTCATTATTTTAGTCATTGTACATGAGCAGGTCCACCGAGTGCGGCCGTGTTCCAGCTGGCTCTCATGGCTTCTTCACTGAAGGAGAGCCTGGTTAGCACAGAAATGGAGCATTTGTAGTTGTGTATTTCCCTCAGGCCTGCAGAACAGGAGCTAGTTTCTGTATGACTCTCCTCAGTTCTGCTAATAAAGGAAGGGAAGCCACAGCCTCCCTCCATTATTTCCTTCCCTTCTCTTGTGAATGTGTAGTTGATATACACAGATGTTGCTGTCCTCTATCCTTTTCTATAACCATCTCCTCTACTCCTGTTCTGTTTCTTCATCATCGTTACAGAAAGGGGTAATGTTTTCAAAAGAATGGCCTTTTCTTTGAATCTGCAAAACTTTGCCTGTGACATTTCAGAACACAAGTGCACACTATGCTTGTAGATTGAGTTGGTTGCCTGAATTCAACCTGCACCCCAGTGTGTGCAGGGGGCCAGAGCAGCCTACTGAGCTTCCTCCTCATCTGACCCGTATCTTTCACAAAATCTTGCTTAGTGCTGTTTCTGGAATAATCCCTTTGAGAAATCTGGAAAGTGATGACTGGAGTATGCTAATTCCACCTCCTCTAGATTCTTATTAATTCAGCATACCCATTCTTTCCATATTAAACATATAAACGCATTATGAATTGTCTCACATGAAGCTTTTAAAAATGATGTAATTTCAGCTGTGAAAAACTCCAACATGTTTTACTTTGGTTTGCTAGCTGTATGTGCATTTGTGCTTGCCACATGCATTGCTAGGTGAGAGCATGGCTAACGTGTGTGTTGTCCGTGGCACAGCAGCTGACTGCAGCTTGCACTGTGTGCTGGAGCTTTTAATTACACAGTCCAATAAACTGCAGCTATCTAACACCACCCTCCCTTACGTAACCAGAGCTGCAACACTCTGGCACCAGTCAGTGTTTTGTTTGCTAACATGATTATGACCTCAAGGCAAGAGCTGCACCTGGGTATATGACACAGTCTCGGGGCACTTAGAAACGCTGTCTGCATTAAAAAGCTGGTTAAGAGTGCAATTTTATTGAGAGCTTTTCTGTCACATTTTGGTATTAGCTAAAACCCTTGGGGAAATAATGGAAACAAAAGTATGATTTTGCCTGTTTAAATTGCATCGATTCTAGCAGGACTTGCTTGTTAAATCTTGATCACCAAATAATTTTGGTACAGTCTATTTCTAAGGCAAGGGAGATTTTGCCGTTACTTTGCAGTTTCTGAACTCAACTGCCTTGCAACTGAAAATAAGCAATTAAGGTTGCTTAAGATAAATCTAATCACATCTCAGAAATGGTGTGATTCACATCACTTACAGCTGTGGAGAAGCAAAAATTTTCAGACTACAGAAATTACTTGAGAGCTTCCAGAGCACATAGGCATACATTTAAAAAACATATTTTCAAAGACACAGAAATGGATCAGCTAGTCTATCTCAAAGTAAAAGGTTTTTGTCCCTTTGAATATATTTCCTATCCTCTTTAATAGGATCTAAACATATGCTTGAAGGTAAGCAGAGGCTGTAGAACTGACTAAACATAATCTTAAGCAAATATTTAAATGTGTTACTGAACTTTATTCTGTGGGGAACCAAAAAAAATCCAAAACTAGTTTAAATCCATTTAGAATTCTTCAATGTGAATGATTTAGATATCTCCACTTCAGTTAATTGTTCAAGCTGCAGAGCCAGTGGAATATTTTGCTAGAGTAGTATGTGATATAAAGTCAGAATAACAATAGCACACACTGTAAATGCCAGAAAGTTGTCTCAATCCAGAGTTCCAGCACTAAACATTAAAAGCTTTTTGAACTATCTTTCATAACTTTTACAGTAAATTTTTCATCTCTTAGAACATCAGTCTGGAACTGAAAACTTACCCCACAGAATTAATTTCACTTTCAGATGCAGAGCTTTGTTGTAGAGATTGTGTGATCTCGTCCCGGCTCCAAGTTCTGATCTGTATCCCATCATTGTGCCTGAGAACTGTTTTCTGTGTGGAGAGAGAATTAATCATCCTCATTAGCAGACATTCTTCCTCATGACGGAGACAAGGAAAATAAAAAGCAAATGTGCATTGCAGCAAAGGCAACAATGGCACACATGACAAATTCTAGCACTGTTTCAGTACTCAACAGCATTTGCAGCTATACCAGGACAGCAGAAGTCACAACCAGTAACATTTGACAGACACACCCGTGATTTTACACTTCTTTTTGCAAATGCAGGCTCTTGGCTGTGGGTGTGTGGGACAGGCTGTGCTCAGCCGGGGAGCGCACGGAGGGCCCATGACCGTGTCGGTGGGATTTGCCATGGCCGTCACCATCGCCGTGTACGTGTCCGGGGGGGTTTCTGGTAAGTGACCTTTTTTCTTATATAGCATTTATTGCTACAGTGTTAAGCCTCTCTTGGTAAAGGGCTTCCTCTTCATGGTATAAACAATCATGAATTTAGCAACAGAAGGCACCATTACAGCAGAGTCTGCACCGGAGTTTTGCAAGCAAATCTTGTGTGTTCTTATTTGTTCTTATTTCCTTCTATTCTTTGTGTTTGACGAAATGTCCCACCAAATTCTGATCTCAACTACAGTGTGAAAACCTTGGCAGACCTCTGGCTTTTGTGGAAAGTGTTCTGTGCAAACCAGAAATCTGCTTGGTGTTGCTTTGAAAATTCTGTCAATAGAGATGATCCTGGGCAGAATAGGCACTGTGTTTAAAGAAATAACCATGAAGAGCAATCCAGCAGTCACCAGATAAAATGGTGGCCAGCTACAAAGAAAGCAGAATGACCCACTAATGGGTGTAGTGAACAGGATTCACCTTACAGAGTGCAATGGATTTCTTCATATCCTATGACAGGCAATAGCAAGTCTGTCATAGGATATGAAGAGGCTCCTCTCTGATTATTCACCGAAGCAGCACATCATAGAAAGCAGAAACAGCAGAAAGATTCGGTACCAGAGATAGATAAAATGACACAGTCAGTGTACTGTCCTTCCCCATTATTTCTGCTGTAACACAGAGTTTCCTCAACAGGAATTGGTCAGGAATCTCTCTTTAGTCCTGGGTCTAAGTTAGCTGGGCTAACTAACCAGCGTCCACAAGTGCCATATTGGATGCTGCCTTGTCTCCTAGTTCCACCATTCGATTTGGCCAAACTAAGATTGGAAACATTAGCATAACTGCTTTTAACATTTAAAGTCTTCCTTTAAAATAGAAAATGATGGGTTGTAACAACAATGCTGTGCATGAAAACACACAACACTTTGTGTGGCATGCAGAGTTTATATCGGCCTTTAAAGCAAATGGTGCCCTTGTACTCCAGGTCTCATAGAGGCATTTCTTACCCTTCATAAAGAGGGTCAAGTTGGTCTGGACAAAATTTTTTAGGTATAATTAGGGCCTTAAAAATAGTTGCTGTAGCAGAAATTACGGTGGCCATTTCTCTTCTCTTTACAAATTCTTTTACAGAGGCATCATGCAGAAGGTTTCCATTAGAAAGTGATCCAGGTTCCACAAAACAGGCAGTCTGTCACTGCCATTGACACAGACCAGAACTGTTCCTCAATATCACACAAAATTAATTCAGCAGCACATTCCTATTATCTGAACAACTTTTAACTACAGCTCTTGGTTTACATGTAGGCAGCTAAACTCTTCTAATACAGTATCATGAAAACAAACCTGTGAAGACCTGTCCTACATTTGCACCTTTAAGGGATATTCATCTCCATCATTATGTAGAAAATTAGAGTTCAATCCCAGCAGGGCAGAGCAGTTGCAGATGTTGCAGTATTGTGCTTCCTGTGTTTTTCCCATGACAAAGGATTCTTCATGCAGAGCATTTTCTCTGTGAAAAAATAGGAACAGATATTTCAACAGGCTGTTATTATCCAACACGATTACTAGGGGACACTTCAGAATACAAGTTCCTATGTAGAATTTGTTAGTAATTTCTGTGGCTCTTGGGCCATAGTCTCATGTTTAAGTACTGCTAAAATATTTTTCATCACTTCTTTATGTAATTCTAAATTAATGGTAACAAAATACATAGTCTGTAAACTTGGTGAATTTGAGCTTTTTTATTTAGGAAAATTCCCCTTTTTAATTTTCCTCCATCCAGTTTTCCTCAATATCTAGATAATTTCCCACTAATTTATCCAACTTAGCATTTCAATCCCATGACTGTGATTACTGCAACTACAAAAGAGTGAGGAACACACTGTCCAAAGTGAACTTTTTTTTCAACCAATGGCACAGGAACCAAGAATCTTGTAACTCCCCTATGTCAGCATGAGTGCCTTCAATTAGACTTTTCCTTTCCATATTTGATGTTAATCAGCCCTCTGTAATATTATTATTATTTGTAATAATATTATTATCCTGGCCATCACAGTCACCCTGTATTATATACAGGTGGGGAACAAAATCAGGTGTTGAAAGAAAGGAAAATTATTAATTCCAGCCAGAGTGAGGAAAAAAAGACAAGACAACAATAAATCAAAATACATATGAAGGGCTATTAAATTAGGTGCCATCCATCTATTGGCTCTGTGCTGAAGAATTTGAAACACAGTGAGGAATTCAGCTTTTAATTCCAGACTGGTGCTACTAGGTCAGCATTTTGGAAATGATACAAAGAAAGTTTTATCCAGCTTGTTATCTGTGTTTGTCAGTTCATTATGTATCAAAGGTGCCTGGATTTCATAAGACAATGACTCACTGACCTGAAGTGCAAACAAACACAGAAACTGTACATAGAGGCCCTTTCTCCATCACTAACCTTTCATAGATAAGGGACATGCTCTTTCAGTTATTTTACCAAAGAAAAAGGTCTGGTTTTTTTTCTATATTCATACAGACTGACATGAGACCTTGTCTGGAAGATAGGCAGAGGACCTTATGTCCCTGAAATACTTGGGAGGCTTATTATTCTCTATTTGTTACAAAGAAGTACCTGTTCATTTATTTGGCAATTTGTATTTCTTAAGTTGCAACCATGCATCTGTAAACAATGAAATTTTCCAAGAGCATACAGCTTTTTTGTTGACAAAAGATGTTGAGGGAAGGGATCATATGGCTTAATAAATCTATTTTAGAAACTAAAATTGTCACAAAGAATTCCAATGTTACTGAAATCTTTTTCATGCATGAGTTCAGGTGTAGCTACTCCTGAATAAAAAGGAAGGAAGTGTCACAGGAAACTGAACTTTGTTTCAGCACAGCTACTTTATCAGTTTCCTTATCATGGACCTTTCTGGGAAGCACAAGAACTTGATAAAAACATGGTAAAGGACTGTGCACTGCTGCCCCCAGATCCCATCTAGGCACAGCTCACCAACAGCCAACATGAAACTGCACAGCCCTAACATTATTTGATTTTGTCTCCATGAAAACTGAGTTCCTAAGTAACCTCAGGCTGAAGACAGAGACACAAACATGACTTAAATCCAGGGCACTCCAGAACTGTCTCAAGATATACGCTCAAGCCAGTAACAGTCCTTAATCATAATATGTGCTTGAGAGACTAAAGGAATGTTCTTCTGTCCCAGTTCTCCCCTAAAAATAAAAAGCCAAAGGTCTCGAGTAGAGTGAATATGTGCAGAATAAGGGACCCTCCCATCACAACCAATGGGGCAGATACACTATTTTTCTAGAAAAGTTGTCTATAAGTTACATACTGCAGCACAGCAGTCTGATACAGAGCACAGTCCACAAGCATCAAGAGTAAAGATGGACTTCAGTGGCTTTTGCCCTCCCTCCTCTGATTTCATCCAACTTGTTTCAGTTTCATTGCAGTCAGCATTTAACGGCAAAATAACATCTAGAAAAGCATGTACTGCTCTGGTGTTCAAAAGTGCCCACATTTTTACAAATCCTCCACCTATTCTCATGTATCTGAGTCATCCACATGACTTAATTTGTGTGATTTATTTTTCAGGTGGTTACATAAACCCAGCTGTTTCATTAGCCATGTGCGTGACTGGAAGATTAAAATGGACCAAATTACCAATTTACATATTAGCACAACTCCTGGGAGCATTCGTTGGAGCAGCGGCTGTCTTTGGGATTTATTACAGTGAGTACACCTTAGACATGCTCACAGGACAAACTAGAGGTCAGGCAGTCTCCAAGGCCCCAATTTTTCAATGAATGTCAGGCAGGCATAGGACTCTTGTTCACACAGGGCTAATGGCAGGAATGAAGCTAAAGCTATAAAAGAGGAAAGGAAGGAGCATAAAGAGTTTGGAGGGAAAAACAATGGCTTGAACATTCCAGGTACCCTACAAATTTACTGAAACACTTAATACTCCAGGAAATGTCCTGATATTTCAAAAAATTATTCATGGGAAATCAGATACTCTGAGATCATGTATTTCTCAGTAAGGATTTTAAATTACTTAATAGCCAGGATATAGGGCTATCCATCTTCCAAGCAAATTAGAAACATTAAAGACCTGCTACAAGTGCCTGTAGGCAAGAATCACCAACATTGTTCATTGAGGGTACAGGATATGAGATCAAGTCCCTCCTGACCAAGCCTCAGACCACCCTTGAGAGGTGACTCTCCAAGGCAATGAACTCCAGGTACAGTAATAAAGGGGTCACATATTCGATGGGGAAAAAGAAAAAAATCACCCCTATCTTTGAGGCACGGGCTTTTTTACACAGTGTGCCACAAATGGAAGGAACAGTAACTGACTGACTGAATCCACTCAGTCAGATCAGTTGCTTCAACCCCCTGCTCTAAAAATCTGCTTCTACTGGCCCAGCCCATGTCCTCCAACATCTCTCTCCTCTGGGCATTATGTCTGCAGATTGTGCTGGGTCTAGGTGCAGCAGAGGAAGAACAAAAATTAAAATGCCCCTTGTGTGTCAGCTCAGTTCCCAGTACCCACAGTAATCCCAAAGAGGAAAATCTTTGGGACTCATGATAACTGCTTTGACCTTGGTGTATCCTTTGTGTTTGTATGTTTGTTTGGGGAAGAGTTGTTTACATTTTTAAGGTTAGCATTAGAATTTGGAAACTGGAATTCTGGAACAGGATTTCTATCTAAGTCCTCCTCAAGCCTGACAGTGTGAATTAGGGCTGTGGCTAGGATGCAGCACTGTGTCAACATGTACACAGGGTTGACAGGGGAGTCACTGTATTCTGCCACAGGGGCAGGAGTAGGGTGGGCAGCCAAAGTAGGAAGCCTAGGTCTAGGTTAGGGACATGTTCCTCATGTTCAGGACTGCCTCATATCCCTCTCTCTGCTCAAGTCCTCCTCTTGCTCTAATTCATTTCCAAACCTCTTCTGTAGTTTTTACTTCCGGCAACTTGCAGGACTGTCACCTCTTTGACCGTACTCTTTGAAGTCCACTGAAAAGTCACTGGTAGAAAAACAGACATAGGAGATCATCCCTTTTTTTCCCCCCTGTAATAGTTAAATGCCACAGAATTACCTGCTACTTCAAATGAGAGCCTGATCAAAGTAAACAACTAAAATTTTCTGCACTCATGTTAAGTCTTTAAGCAAAGCTAGAAAAAATAGAAACAAGGAGAAATAGAATTGTGTGCTAACTTAAGGAGGAGCTTATCACCCTCACCATTGCTTCCATAGGAGATGGGGAGCTATTTCTTTATTCACATTTATCATCTCATCACCAGATCCACTCATAAAATAATGGATGAAAGTTTGTTACTCACGTCTGTCTATGATGATTTGAGTACCCAATCTTAATATCTTCCTATTTCTAAAACTGCACAATTGTCAAATGGAATAGCAGTAATTCCTAGGGGCTGGGAATCCACAACTGCACAATGAGGATGCTGTGCATTTCTTGGGTCATCATGACCAATGTAGCACCTCTTGCAGAATAACACATTTGTATTCAGAATCAGAAAATGCTCCTTGGCACTGAGTTTGGAGCTATGAGCAGGGGAAAACCAGCCCTATTTGGAAAGCTGTGATACATAAAATTTGTACGTCAAGGCACAGCAGGAGAGATGAGACAGGAGGGAATGAGTCAATCAAATCACCTCAAATCCAGTAATGGTTCTCCCAGAAAAAAACCATCAGAGGATCACTAAATGGTTTGGGTAGGAAGGGACCTTAGAGATCAGTTTCCGTTGAGAATGTGAAGTGCACAGACCTATCACATACGTTCAAGTCCTAGAAAACCTAGAAAAATTTATGGAGAAGTGGAAGCAGTTACTGGCTTTTTTCTGTAGATGCCTTTATGGAGTACAGTGATGGAAAACTTGAAGTCACAGGACCTAATGCAACAGCACAAATCTTTGCAACATATCCAGCTCCCTATCTGTCCCTCGTAAATGGATTTGCAGATCAGGTAAGTGCACTTGCTGTCTTAATTCTACAAATTTTAAATATAAAAATATACCTGTAAAGCCAAGCAGTAAAAAACCACACAGACCTAAAAACTGCCAAATCTCACCATTTCGGCCAGATGTCCCCTTATACAATACAATGAGAAGGCAATGCTGCTTGTAGGGGGTTATATTTTAGTAATATTCTACAAGCAAAATAATTTCAAGTTTTTCTTTTCTCATACATCATCTTAATTGTTGCACTCAAAATGTCTTTAAAGCAATATATGTAAGAGGTTTTGCTCAGCATAAATCAGTGTTTCTCCATAAATCTCAGCAGAATCATGTCCATTTACGTCAAAATCCAGCCCATTTTGTGGACCTATTATTCCTTAAATAATGCTTAAGCAGACAGTTTAACATACCCTGAACAACTGAGTTTTCTGCTTTCACAAGCCTCCTCTCTAACCTTCTTTTTGCAGATAGATTTGTAGCATTTATTTTTCAATGACTGAATCTGAAAAATCCTCAACTTCATTTTCTAAGCTATGTCCATTAATTCCACTTATGCAACAGCAAAAAAAAAAAAAGTTTCATATCTTTTATATAGTTCTAATCAACTTCCTCAGGAATACATGAAATAAACACTGCATAGGTAAGGCATGAAAAACAAGGGATGGCCTCAACACAGAAATTCATTACGTAAAAGATTGTGCAATCTGGCATCAAAAAAATCTAAACATTATTTTGAAGTTTTGTAAGAAAGACAGTTCTGATCTTTGGATCAGTCAACAAATTTTTCCCCAAGATATTTTTTACCCATGCATGTTTCAAAACAAACTTAAAAGCAGATGAAAACCAAATAACTTTTAAACTCCTCAAACATGAGCTTCTTCAAACCAGTATAGAAACTGAACATTTTGACACCGCTAAAGCTTTTGTCTGTTTTCCCATCAAGTTAATTATTAGCAAAATCAACATTGACAAAGCATCTGATTTAAACAGAGCTGTACTTGCATTGAAGTAATTCCAAGAAAATTTCCTTCATCAGCTCAATTAGCATATGCAGTACAGAGTTCATGGTACAGTTATCCGTGCAACCCTAATTTGTGTACTTCCTAATTTTAGCTGCTCCATTTTGACTTTGTAGATTTCACTTTTTCTTCTGATGTTATGCAATACCTGGATAAAGAGATGCATATCTAGTCTAATTTATCAGCATAACCTACAGTCACATAAAACACTTCTATATCAATGGAACAGATTGCATTGCTATAGCGGCAGAACTAGCAAAAATTGAGTGAATAAAAGTGTAAAATTGACAGGAAAAAATGTGGAAACAAAGCATTAGACCTCACAGAGGAGATGCCTTTTAAACCCTCTGTTCTTTCCCCACCTGGTTGTTGCAGATTTTTTTTTTCAAATGTCCTCAGCACATTTCTTGTCTTTTGTCTTCCAGCACATATATCAAAACTTATCGTTACTGTGAAGGAGAAAGGCACTGAGTTCCAAATTTTGCTATTCTGTATAGTGGGATAAAACTAAATACCAGATCTAAGCCACTCCAATCCACAGAGCTGCCACAGCCCCTCTTTTCATTATGGAGGGAATCTACACATATTTATTCAATATTCTTTTCTTTGCCTTGGCCAGGTGATGTCAACAGCTGTTCTTCTTCTGGCTATATTTGCTATTTTTGACACCAAAAATAACAGCGTACCCAAGGGCCTGGAGCCGATTGCAGTAGGACTTCTTATAATTGTTCTTACTTGCTCCTTGGGAATGAACAGTGGCTGTGCCATGAACCCAGCCAGGGATCTTGGCCCAAGGCTCTTCACAGCCATTGCAGGATGGGGGATGGAAGTATTCACGTAAGTATGCCTGGAGATGAAGTCAAATGCTCCTGGCTAAAATTGTTTCTAGGAAAGTAAGATCCTGATTCAACATGGTACCGAGTCATACTTTATATACATACAGGTAATTCTTTGCATACCAGAAACAGCTATTCATGCACTTTAAGCCAGATATCCTCTAGAAACTGGGCTTTAAAAAGGATTTCCTGCTCCTAGGGCAAATCAAACATGCATAATCTCCAATATCAATCATTGTTTCAACAAGACCTTTCCCAAAATATTAGCACTTCTTAGAGGTCACTGAAAATATGAGTGCTTTCTTCTTGTGTCCTGCAGCTTTCAGAAAAAAAATCAGGAGAGAATTAGGTGGAAATATTTATTGGGTGCTGTAAAAAACAGAGACATATCAGATTGATTTAGCCTATGATTACTTCTGAGTTACTGCAGAAACATACAACAATCTAAAAGCCTGACTTCCTGGCTGGGAGCGAAGGAGTGAATGAAAAAGCTCCCTTCATTTTCCCACATTTCAGAGCCCTCTCAAATCCCCATGTGTGCATGCACACGCTCTTGGCTGGCCCAATGCACAACTAATTAGTTACACATCAAATCCACATCTTACACGTATCCAGAGTAAGGGGCACTCTGGGGTATCATTCTCCAATCTGTCATCAGGAAGCAGATCTTTTGGTTTATTTTTGTATTGTTTGTTTTCCCAGTTATTTACAAGTAGGAATCCCCAGTAGTACTTTAGGCCACTGGAGAATTCTGGTTAGTAGAGATTTTATTTTAGCAAGAAAGAAAAGAAACACAAATAATCCCTATTTATTCAGAATTATTTCTATTTACACAGATCATGTACCTTATTTGAGGAAAGCAGTAGCAAAGCTTTTCTCATACAAAAAAAAAGAGCCAGGCATGGCATAGCTGAAACAGGCACACAGCCACAGCATAGGTCACAGCCAAGGCTGGATGTAGCCCAGCTCTGGTGAGCTGCTGGTGGGAGATCAGCTCATTGGTCCAGTTACCTCCAAATTTTCCTCCCCAGTAGCTCTTATCCCTGCACCATGGGACTGTACTTTTTTAAAAAAACAAGGACACACAGAGTGACTTCCCACACTCAAGATTCTCCTCTCTCAGATCTGTATAATTACAAGTAGTTGTTGACTGTGGTATTAGCCATGGTATCATTCTATAATTGGTAATGTTCTATGAAGTTGGCTATTACATTGCTGAAAGTCTGGAAGCCCGATTGTACTGTGATCTAGTCACAGAATACCTGTGAACTCCCCTTCTCTCTAAAAGTATGGTCATACTTGTTTACATTAAAAAAACCACAAGAAAACGCTACATCTATACCAATATGGACTCTTTCCTAGTGTAGTTTAAGGTTTTATATAAAAGAAGGAATGCAGTTCCACTGTAAAGACCCTGTTAAGAAATTCTAAAATGTGAGTATAAAAATAAGATACAAGTTCTCTGATCCTTGTCAGAATAAACTTACAACAATATAAGGAAGGTGAAAAACTGAGAAAGTCTTCCTCCCTGCCTTCAGTTAAAAGGCTATAGCTATAATCAAGTCCAAAGGAATGATACAACAGGAATATGTTCTTATTTATTTACTGCACAGATCCAGGTGAGCCTTAGGAAGAACCTGAGCCTTGTTAGGTAGCTGGAAGAGCCAGAGGAAAAGCCTGAATTATTGTAGTTAGGATCCTAAATTGCCTGAGCAACTTAAAGTGGTTCAGCAACAGCTGACAAATAAACCTCGGATATCTTCATTTAAATGCAATTCACAACCTTGAGACAGGTGGTTAAGCCCTCTAGCAAAGGCATGTCCAGGAACTGGGACCTGAGCATGAAACTTCCACAGAGACATGAGGGGAGTGCTGTACAAACTGAGAAGTAGGAAATACTCAGGAGACACTGATCGTTCTTTGGGGGGAGCTTGGAAGCTTGTCCCAAGGCAATTGAGCCCATGTCAGTGAACGTTCAAGCCTTGCCTACAGAACAGCAGGGGACCTCAGGGAAAGCCTTACTTTGGGACAGGTCAGATCCATAATAGCGAGACTTTCTACACTGTTCCCAAGCAAATGCTCTAAAGATTAGGATAATTACCTCACAGCGGAGAAATCCCCTCTACCCTCCTTCGTGCTTGCAGGTATAGTAAAATGCTGGTTTTATCACGTTCTCAGGCAGGGAACTAGACTGGAGGAGGGCCTTTGTGCTGGACCATGGAATTGTCCAGATGATGGGAATGCACGTGAGCAGGGGTTTTCTAAATGTTGCCGTTACTACATTTTGCACAGACACCCGAAGGAGCATTTTCCCCAAAACCCCAAAAGCCAGAAGACGCAAGCTGTGGATGGTTTGTTTTGGTTAAAGGTTCCCATCAGAAAACCAGAAATCTTTCTTAAGCACAAGCTTAATATTCTGATAAGCTTAAGAAAAGTTTGGGGAGCTAAGTATCGCCTGTAGTGAGAAAACAGGCAAAGCGTTGAGTCCAAATACCAGACTGGATTTTGACAAGCAAAACCGAGCATGAAACAGCAATAAGAGAGAGGGGTAGGGCTCTCCAGAGCAGTGCTCCGTGTCAGCATTGGAAGGTACCCCGGGATAGCTCAGCCCGCTTCGTCGCGGGCTCTCTCGCCGCTCGGCGAGGTAACGCTGACACCTCGTGGCCGCCGGCACCGGGGACAAGGCGGCAGCACTGAACTGAACTGAACTAAACTAAACTGCGCTTCGAAAAGGTCAGGAGGAGCATCTCTTGTCTGCACCGGCATTTAGATGGTAAAGCGGCCTCGGGAGTACTTAACGTTCTTCCCGGAGTACCTCACGGACAGCGGTATCTCCCGCAGAGCTAGTGAAAGGTGTATGTGCAAGTTTCAACGGGCCCAAGTTCCCAGTCCCTGTAGCTTAGACACTGGAATTTCCTGGGAATTCCCAAGTAAGCACAGTTCGGCTGGCGAGGCCCGTGCTGCCTCGTCCCCGCACAAACAATGCCCGCCCAGAGCAGCTGGCCATGGCGAGCCGGGGCTGGGAGCTCCCCTAGGCCGGCAGCAAAGCCGGGCACTGGCTACGGCCAGGGCCTGAGGGCACTGAGGGGCCTTTGGGGGTCTCTGCTTGTCACAGGCAGTGCTCGCTCCCGTGCCGATGACAGAGCACGGAGGGTCATGGAAAATCCTACTCAGCTGGGTCCTGATCTCACTGCAGTTTTGGTAGCACCCTCTACAAAGGCTTTACACTCAGCATCTCAGCACAGGGTATCCAGTGCACAGCTGACAGCAGCTGCTGCAAATACAGGCCATGATTTGGACAAGGTCATGCAGGAGCTGACAAGGCACAGGCCAGTTCATGGAACAAGCTGAGAGAAACCTGCCAAGAAACACCTTCGTTACACACCCAGGTATAAACACATCACACAGAAGAACACATGCAAGTTCTTGACATAGCTTTTGTTCTGCTGATTAATTCAACAAAACCTTAGTCCATGCTTGTTCCAGAAATTCAAGTGCTCAACAACCATCCATGATTCAAAAAACAAACAGATTCATAAATTCAGTAAAATAACATCAGAAGGTATTTTATATCCTCAGGGCAAAATAGAAATAATTCCAAAGGTAAAGCATACACATCCAAGGCATTTCTGAACAAGCAGTAATAATACAATCAACAGGGCACCAACATTCTCCCAGTTCTATTCTTGCATTGTGCCAAACAGAAGTACACTTCTGCATAAATCTATGCAACTGAGTGCTGAATAATTATCCTGACAGTTTAGAAGTTTCCCTGCAGCTTCCTATAAGGTTCCTCTCATAGATTAATTTGTCCTTTTGTATTTCTGGGAGAAAAAAAAAAAATTCTCCATTTTCAATATGCATGAAATTGAGGTAGCTGGGTTTTCACCGGAGACTCACATATTCAATTAATACAGCACATTATCAAGTCAAAACACCTTAATGCAACAGTACAGTTAAAAGACTCTGTGCTCTGAAATGGATACTCGGTTTTTACCGCCTGAATGTGGACCTCTAGGAAAAGGAGAGCAATTCTACCATCCCAATATTCCTGCCTAAAGAGGTTATTTATTGTTTTATACAATTCAGTGGTGGACTTCTTACTATAAATATGCCTGTAAATTTACATATTTAATATTACATTCTAGTAATTGTGCAAATGTGTGCAAAAACATTTCAGTGGAATCAGCATGCTGGACTTTCTAAGTGAATAAAAATTTCTAAGATGAAGTTTTACGTGTATAAAACTTCTAAGCATTTATTTGCCTCTTGCTGAAAGACACCACATTTGAAGCATAGAGGTAAGATAGTACATAATGAAATCTGAGTCTTGACCACTCTAGTCAAGGCTAATCAACTTTACAGTCACTGTGTTTTATTGCATTGCTTAAGGTAAATATACTCAAAATTCAGTTTAATTTATTATATTTGTCAAGAGGAAGATGGTATATACTACTGTAGGTGTCAACTTTTGAGTTTCCATGCAGATGAAATAAGCCACTTTTGTAACAGCCTGGAAATCTATTCACAAGCATCTGGGGACAGCACAAATCAAGATTGCTGGGCAATAAATATGTCCCTGTTCATTTCACTGCAAGTCAGTGAAATGTGCTTTTTACAAGGGAGAAATTATCCTCTGTCCCCAAATAGACATGCAGGAAAAAGGCCTTATTTTCTAAAATGCAAGTACAGCACACAGACCAACATGTTTGGTGCTTGTTATTTAGCATTTCAGCCAAACCAGCCTGGCTAGGGCAGACAGGGGTGTCACCCATTTACAGAAATATGAGACAAAATAGAAAAGTCTACACTTTAGCAAGTGGCACACCACTGGATCTGTTCAGTGACTAATACACTGAAAGGTGTTCACTAGATTAACAAATAACACTAATTCTTGTTATTTTTGTCTTTTACAGGGCTGGTAATAATTGGTGGTGGGTTCCTATAGTTGCACCTCTGCTGGGAGGAGTACTAGGAGCAATGACCTATGTCATTTTTATTGAAATTCATCACTCAGATCCTCAGTCAGAAGAAAATGACGCGCATGCTAAATATGAATTGACCAATATGGCATAAGAAGTGAAGAATTTTCACTGTCATTTTGTTGTGTAGTTTTTATGCAAATGGTTGTTTGGACCACTGTATGAAACCCATATGCCTCAATTAGAAATTCACCTTTCAAAGCAGAAACTCTGTATAAAAGTCCAAAACTGAAGTCTTTCCATGAAACATTGGGCTGATCACATTCAAAATTGGTATCTTGCGTATGGGAAAGCTAAATCGTCCTTTTCACATGGCTTTTAGATCGGGTTATCTCCTAGATCCAATTGTAGTGAGATGATGCACTGACCTGTTAATTCAACTCATATGATCTTAATCATGTTGCCTAACTAACTGAAAGTAGTTGAGATACTGATACAAAACTCCATGCATGATAGTTAATGGATTCAGTGTTGAATTAATGTGCAAGAGCATCACTCACTTCTTAAGAATGGCTTGCCTAAACATTTGAAATAATACCCAAATTGGCTAAATGCCAATTGAAACAGTTTTAAATAACTTTACTAAATTTTATGGAGCCACTTTTGATCAACAAGAAATCAACTCCTCAGTGAGTAGGTTTAGTAACTCACAATATGATCACAAAAGGTAAAAACCATTTGTTGTAAGATCAGCACTAAAGAGACAAAGGACGACTTCTGCACAGGGTCTTCATAGCATTCATGCTTAGTTATTTTTAGACTATTTACTTGACCTTTATGCTACCCAATATTAAAAGCCTTATGTAGAATACTAATCTGAATCTCTTCCGCTGTGCTTTCTGGATACAATTCATTCCTGTGGAGATGGCCCAGCAAGAGGCTGATGCTGTGCAGAGGTCAGCACAAAGCCTATGTCTGAATAAGCTTTAGAGTCCTGCTGCTGCTGATTTACATAGGTGGATTTCATCTGCAATGTGGGAGCGATTTTTAATGTGGTAGCAGTAATTAAAATTAGAAACTGGTCTCAGAGCTAGTTCTAGATCTGAATTCCCCAAGGAAGGCCAGATCCACATCAGAGTTCTGATGTGTGGGTTCTCTCTCACTAAAAAGAAATGGTTGGACATATATCCCTTCCTAAAAATCCAGCCTTGAAAATGAGATTATTTCTGCTTGACCATTGTGAATTCAATGTATTCCGTTAAAGTTTATTTCTATTATGTATACATCTATCCATGGTTGGTGGTGGTGATCTTGAATAAACAGACATCCGATTCAGCAATGCTCCTGAGCTACTTTCATGGCTAAACTTCAGAGCACCAGTTCAATTCACTCATGTCAGGGTGCTCTTCCCTTTGGATTCCTATAGCTCTGCTCTCTCAAATTCCACACTACATTCCTGATTTCACTTCTGAAGTGGGGAGTCTTTTGTGTTGCCACTAATAGCCTGTGCACTTCCGTGCAGTGTCTGCTGAAGACGTTTACAAAATCCTGTGGTCAGAACCTGCCTCAGCATTTGAGTTGATCAGGCCTTTGTCACAGCTTGTCTTGATCACACTCCCTGGGATGCCATGCCAAATTCATGGCAGCAAAGGGACAGAAATAGCAGGTCAAGCAAAGCTCTGCTTGCTGCAGCTGCAAGTCAGATATTGCAGTATACTTGGGGGAGTATAATTCCAATTTTAATTATGTTTTTAAGAAAACTTACATAACTATAATGAATCCAGGCTGCCCAGAGGCATATCAGCCCTTTGCAAAATGCTCATTTCATTCAGTGTGTCTCTGCTGTGGGTTAAATTCTGCTATATCCATGCGTATTGGACTGCATCCTTGTATCACTGACTGGAGAGTCTCAGGAACAAGGAAGAGCTGATACAAACAGTTCTCAGTCTGAGCAGAGAAGAATCAAAAGTAAAATGTGAAAATTACTCCTAATCTTCGACCTTTTGTTGGCAGCAGAGACAAGCTAGTTGCTCTGTCCTGCATATTGATAAACACATGACATAAAGCAAGATGGGGTGTAAATGCAGTTGCAGGCTGATCCTTTTTTTACCCCACCCCTTGCAGTGAGCTCTGTCTCTCACGCCTTGGGGCAGGAGCACTCCCAGGTGGCTGCCAACCCTCTGTGTCTGGAGAGGGATTACAGAGGTAGGAACAGTCAAAGGGCTGCCCTCAGCTCTGAAAAGCACTTACTCTTCCACTGACACCAACATCTAATATGAAATATCTTTGTAGAAAATAAAAATAAACAGCTAGTTAACCAGAAGTAGCCATTTTTATCCAAAATACTAGGGGCAAGTTATCACTTGTGTTAGAATTTTGCATAGTCAGTAGGCTCCATATGCATCACTATATTACTTCGTCAATCCACCATGGAAAACATGGGAAAAAGGAGCATACAGGTCAGGAATGAGAAAGGGACAGTTTATTTATACAGCCTACTCAGGGACTAGCCCACACTCGCTGTATGCCTGTGCATTGGCCAAGGTACATACAGTTGTTCATTTTCTCAAAATCCTTTTGATCACAACATGTTCTGTCTGTAAAACATGAAATATTGTTTCTCCTACTCATGCCATTCCTATGACAAAATTCCTGTATGAGTGACATTTACTTGTCTGAAGTTATTAACATGCAAATCTTAAGCAGTAACACACTAGTGGGATAGCATAACAATGTCTAAAATACGCTCTCAAATTGTTGTCAATTCTGTGTTTGCATAAAGAATTCAAATTTTAATTAATCATTCAATATTTTGTAAATTTTTGGGGGATACATGGTATTTCTATCACAATTCATCCTGGATTCACAAAAGACAGAATTTCATTCAGTATCTCCATAAGGTAATGGGAACAACAACAATCACCTCATTCCATAAACTTATACAGACATTAGCAGTTTTATAAAAAACCAAAAAGTATTTTGACTTTGCATAAACTATGCAATTTCCTAATATCAACTGATATTCAGTAGTCACACATGTTAAACTAATAGTAATAACAGTTGGCAACAAGTTTTTCTAGCTGAAAGATGATTTGATTAATGAGTTAATAGTAATCAGTCTTGATTTTAATTTTGAAAAAAATTAATTTCGGGGCATTGCTCAACTTTCATTTTGGGTTTGTTCTTTCTGGGAGCAATGTGTTTGTTCTTTAGAACTAAACTTAGTACTGGAGTAATTTGGAAAGCTGCAAATGGTACTAAGCTAAAAGTTGGCTACTGCATGCTGTTTTATTGAAGTCAGTGAAATTATTCACAATGGGCTGCAATGCAGGCAAGGATAAGTGATCAGAGAACCAAGCTCAATGTATGGCAGACTTTGTACTTTCTTGGAGTTTTGTCTGTGGATCTGGATGTTCAAATATTGTGGTTCAAAATAAATACAGTCAATTCCTAATAAATGCATTCCAGTGCTATTTTTATACATATAACAGAAATTTCCCCTCTGGCACCTAAGGACTTAAGAAATAAATAGCTGCCTATTATGACCTACAATGTTTTATAGCCTTGTGCTGGAAGAACAGACGGCCCAGCAAGCTGCATTCCCAGAGCACAGCCGCTGTGGCAGATTCCATGGCTCAGCAGCTGTGCCAGAGTCAAGCAGTGGGCAGTGCCAGGCCAAGAGGCACCCACAAAACCAGGGCCTCCTGCCCTGACACTTCTCCTCCTCCTGCCTGCAGCCTGCTCAGGGACACTTTCTGCCACAGCTTTCCCACTTCTCTAACAAGAGCCAGAGCCCAGGTGGGATATTTTGCTGAAGTCCTTCAGAGATTGCTTTTAGGCATACATATATCACATCAGATTTGGCCTGCAGGGCTTACAAAATGCCCCTGGCTAATTTATCCATCTTCTTCTCTACAGATTTGTAACGGGGCATGCTTTGCTTGTTTCATTTAAAAAGCACAGGAAAACCTGCACTGTGGGAGCAAGGGAAAGGATAGGTGCTTCAAATTTACTCTGAGAATCACAAAAGAAAAACAAAGCCAAACAAAGAACCAACCAAACAAAAAAAAAACAACAAAAGCATATGAAGTGGTAGCAGACATTTTATCCTCTATCCATCCTGATGAGCCTTACCCTCCTATCAGTCTTTGTGACTTTCTGTTCTCCTTTCCTTCTTCTGGCAACATTGTGTGCTGTGCTCTGTCTCTATACAGTACAATACATCTCCAGAGATTTAAATACTGTGCTTTCCTCAGTTACTTAGGAATCTTAGAAAGTTCTCATGAGAGCAAATTCAAGTTTCACCTCACATGCTTGTCTTTTTGGCAGTTGCTTGCATTTTTTCCCCCAGTCTTCCCACCAAACAACCTTGTGCTGGAAAATACAACAATTAACTGTGACTTCCAGTAACAGCTGCACTTTTTCTGCTTAGTACAATTGTTATTACATAAGAGAATGTTTCTTTAAAACACGCACAATTTTAAAAGCCTTCTTTTTCAAACCGCTATTAAAAATCACACAGGCTTATCCAGGATAAAAAAATGCAATCAGTTAGTACTTTGGATTTTTTTCTTCTATTTTGCACTTACAACTTGTAAAACAAATATTTTAAATTATTTTTCTGTAAGTGTTAGTGCCTTTGCTTGTTAGCACAGTCTAATAGCATAGCCTCAGAGGAGAAAGTAGTAAGTAAATATTTTTACCATGTAGTTTCTTTGTATATTTGAATCAAATATTAGAGAAATCCATATAGTACTAAGCTGGTCATGACATATTTATATAATTTTTCTCTCTTTGCTGACCACAAATTCCTTCCAAGGGTGTTTCTAAAATAGAGAATATGAATAACCAGCGGCTTGTATCAGCAATGATTTCTGATCACCTATCAGACACACAAGTGTGTCTTGGGTGCAAATTCTGACATTCTCAGTACCATTAAGAGGACCAGTTTGGGCACATCAATACTATTATTTGCTCAGCATTAGGCACATAATAGTCAATAGGTGAAGAACACTTTCCACACCCTCAGAAATAACAGTACTTTTTTTCACTGCACAACCCTTCTCAGGAAACCTTGCCTGCCTTCCCATTATAAACACGGCTGTGAATGAAAAAGCAGCAAAGTAAACAATATGTTAAGACTTGAAAAGTCAGCATCTGAAGAGAAGGAAATGAACAATCTCAGCCAGAACTGAACAGATGCAACACTTTCTGTAGCATGACCGAGGCATCAGATAACAAACATGAAGCCCAAGCAGCAGCACATGCTTGGCAACAAGCACTGCTAAATTAAAGAGGCAGGTGTTTTGTTAATGCTGTTTAAATAGACTTACAAAATTAATTGATTTTAGAATAAAAGCACTAAATTGTGGTGGTGGTGTTGTCCAAAGCAGAGGAACAAAATTTGATTATTTGAACACCTTTACATTATTGAAACAAGGGGGGAATATCAAGGGTGGGGCACGGGGGGAAGAATGGAAATCTCAGTTGAGAAAAGGGAAAGCAGAGTAGTAACTTACTCAACTTCCAGTCCTGCAAACCAGGCCTGCAACTGCTCAAGAGAGGCAGTACACACTTTTCCATTAAAACCACACAACAGAAAGACAAAAACTGTTTCATCTTCATTTCCACCTCAGATGTTCAAGACATTAGCAACTGATGGCTACACACTGCAGGAGACTTCTGTTACGTAACCATTCTGCCACCTAAGGCAGGAAGCCTGCTTGCCTTCAGTGCAGAGAAAATTTCATCTCATACATGTGTATTCTCCTGGGGTTCATGTTTTTCAAGGTACAGAATCAACATGTTTCTGAAGACGTTTGCACTGTAGAACAGCTATCGGAAACACAAATTTAAAAAAAAAAAACACTTGAATCCAGCAGCCAGATTTCCGTGGAATCTCAGGGGATAAAGCAAGTGCAAAACAAAAGCTCCTCCAGCAAGTCTTGGAGGAGGAAAGCAGAATAGAAAAACTTTGATTCAGAACCACATTGTTTTCACAGTTATGAATGCTTCAAAGTCACAGGCCATTTGCAAATGTAACATATATGCAAATACCATTAGCACCTCGGAGGCTTCTAATCCAAGAAAACACACAATGGCTGAAAACATGGGTATGGACACACACACATTTCATTCTGTTCTGACACAAAAAGACAAATTCCTTCCTTGAAATGGAAGTCATTTTAAGCCCTATTTGCTATCACAGGTGGTTCTTTGAAATTCAACACAGGAAATCAACCATACATTGTAAACCAACTGAAATCTACCTAAAATATTTACCACACCTGAAACTGGACCTATAGCCTTTTCTTCTTCCAAGTTTTTTTACCTGTTTTTCTGATACAACTGGCAGCAAGCCTCTGGTTCTCTCTTGAGCTCCTTGCATTAGTCTTTCTCATCCACTGATCATCAGATCCCACACAAAATATTCCATTTACATCAAGACAAAATCAATTTTGAGGCAGATTTCAAAATACTTGTGGTTCCATGCAATTTCAAAACATATACTGCTAGTAAACTGGACTTCCAACAACTCAAATGGCAATTGCACTCTTTTCCCTTGCCTTTGATCAGATGTGTGGCTTACAGCAACCTGGCAGAGCAATAATTATCTCACTAGGGCAGATCTACAGTACACAGGATTTGGATTTCCTGCTAGGGAAATCCTAGAACAAGAGACATAGTTCAGATATTGGTGCATTTTATTTGTTGTACAAGATTGTTGTACAGAAACACTGTATTACAGGATATGATGCATAAATCACTAACAATCAGCTTGCCTTCCAGATTCGGGACAGAAAGTGTTTAAGCTTAACAGAGTTCTTCTTTGTCCATCTGGCTTCAGGGAATTTCATTAGCAATTAGAAAGCCAGAGGCAAGCATATTCCTAAAAGATATTAACTGAACTTCAGAGTATAGCTATCCCAGGAGACTAAGGAGCATCAGAAGCCCTCTCCACATGTAGAAACTTAACTTCATGCCCAAATAGCAGCTTTGTACAGCTTAGAAAAGTGAAAAGTTGTAAAAGAGCTATGACCTGAGCCTCTCAGATGGTGTTTTAATGTTACCATGACTGAGATAACCATACTCAAAAATAACTAGCTTGTTGTATTTTCAAACTTATTTTTCTTGATAGATTTGTAACATCACAGTCTCTGGCTATGAAATTTGCTACTGTCATCATTTTCACTGATGCTCCTGAAGATGTTCTCCTCTGTTCCAACTCTTCAATATTTATTTTTACATAAACACAAAGGAGGTCCTTTCCTGCGTGCTCTAATTTGGTCTGATAATAAACACATCTTCCTTCACAATCATCTCCCTCCTCTGCCCTGGTATACACCGTGACACTTCCCACAGGCAAGTGGTGTTATGGGCTGTGGGAGAGCAAAGTGTTACACATCAGGCTTCTAAAAAAATTGCAGCTGAGTCAGCTCTGGAGGGCTTCATCCCACAAACCTTCCTCCTACAGAGACTTTGGGAAGTTTTTCACTGTCAAAAGAATCCTTTATTCTGTAGGGCAGCTTTATCAAAAGCAGTGTCTAGCACAAAGGCTCTAGTGCTACCTCAGCTTCATTGTTATGGAGGAAGAGGACCACCAGCCTACCTAGGAGGGCTTCAGTGCTGACTAAAGGTGTGCAGCTCTTCTGAGAGCCAGATAAAAGCTTACACTGACAAAAACAACAACAAAAACAAACAAACAAAGAAAACCACAAAAACCCACAAAAACCCACAAAAACCCAAACAAACAAACACCCAGAAAACTCAATTGTAGCATTTAAGCATAAGGAGGCACCTGAGGCATATAACTTGTTTGCTGAGCATCTCTGGCCAACAGGTATAAGACACATATAGAAGAGGTGAATATAAGTTGTTGAGGCTTAATATAAGTTGTTATGGCTTGTTGCCATAAGCATTTACCCCTCAAAGAGAAGTTCCTGGTGAAAGACAGCCCTTTAAAGAACACTTTTTTCAGAGTATCAACACTGCAGCACCATCTAGTTTATTTTGTCAGTTATGTATCAAAAGCCACAGTACTTGTAAGTATTAATAATAGCCCCATAGTCACTAGTAGATTTTTTAAGCAAAGCCTGTTTTGAAGTTTCATTTGGACAGGATTTTGTTTATCACCATTGCTTACTGTATCATTTTTTTCAAGACTGACACGGTGCTATAAATGCTAGAGAAACTATTTTGACATAAAATATATATTGTAAGTGTGATGAGGATGGCAAGATCACATTAATTCTGAACCGTTTATCTGTCTCAGTCTTGGACACATGGACTATGTATTCATCTGGCTACTTGCTTATTTGAATGAATGTCCTTAATTAGGACATTTTGAAAATCTTAACAGCTCTTAAAAAAGTATTTTGTAAGAACAAGGTCTACTGCGTTTTCACAGAGGTGTGGCTTCTGTAGTCAGCAGCATAGTACACGTGAAATGGAGTGAGCAAATGCAATGCACATAGGAAATGCCACCCGTGGGTCACTCAGGTCCTTTGTGCCCAAGTGGTGAGGACAATGACTAGGATGTAAGGACTGAGTGATGACATTTTTTTGCTACGTGTTTATGTGATGCTAAGCACTAGGATGAGGCCCTACAGTACCGGGGTGATAATGATCACAGCTTTCCTGTGCTACCCCATCAAAATCCTCAATCCTGAACTCAGCCCTCTGTTGTAGGGGAGACATATTAACCTGCAGCATTTGTGCAGTCCCTGATCTCTCTGAGAATGCTAATATAACAGAGCTTATAACTAATGCTGAGTGTGAAGGCTGGTTTTGGTGACTGGATGGATTTACAGTAAACTGAGATCACCGTGCTCCAGGCACAGTTTCAGTTCCTTATTACCTGGAGAAGAATGTAGCATAAACTTACTAAAAGAAGAAAATTATTCTTTACATTTTACACTGAAAGCACAAAACTCAGTTATACCCAGAGATATAAGACCCTTGCACTAATTGTGCCAATAGTCACAACATTTGAAAACTGTGGTTTACTTGGAAAGGCCATCTGAGCAGGACTCCAAAGTTACTCCCATTACCAGGCTCAAAGTGCCCTAATTACATTGTGTATGCCTGCAAAACTTCATGCTGCTTTTGGACAAGATGACTAGTATCCCTAGGGAGCATCATGAAAAGGTCACGTGTATCTCACAAGATCATCCCTAGACTTTTAACAAACATATTAATTCATGTTGAATAGCTCACATTCCAGCTATAGTTCTATTTTTAGGTTATTTGTTGTGCTTATATAAAGAAGTGCCACCAGTTTTGAAGTATTGTTAAAGATACAAAGGTAGCTGTTCTCTTGCATGCAAGAGGCTGCGGGGGAAGAGGCTGCTTCCACCATACCACCAGCTGTCAGCTAATGGAGCTGCAGGGAAGGAGCCAGAACACGGCCAATGACCCATACTGGAAGGTGGGCTAAATGCTCCACGGTGAGCTGGGGAGCTCCTTGTTAAACTGGTGGGTTGTATTGTCACCCTGGGAACCTTAACAAAATCTTGACAACAAAGCAAATGCTCATTCCTGAAAGAGCACATCAGAATATCTCCGGTCTGCAATGACCTGATCTAATGGTTTATTCTTTAGTCAATATCTGAGGTTTCCTAAGGGATAACTACTTTTTCCTATTGCAGCGTTGAAGGGCCAAAAAATTAGAGAGGCAAGTTTTGCCCATGAAAAACAGAACAGCCCCTTAAAATGATTTACCTATCCAGAATACTGCAAAAGTACTCTACAAAATGGTGGAGACAGCCACCAGGCAGAACTGTGTTAAGGATTTCTAATGGGCACAGACAAATTGCAGAGACATTTTGAATTTGGCAGCCAAGTTATGGAAACCTACACACAACTGTTTTCCTCAAGATTTGTTCTAGAAAAAAAGCACTTTCCTATGAACCCTGAGTGATGTTTTTCTGTATACTCACATTCAGAATAGACTAAATGCAAAGCAGCAGGTATAAAGCACGCTGCTGGCATGAATGAAGTACATGGAAGTATGACTGTTTAAATGATAGCTAGGCCAAAATTATGGGCTCTACTAAAGTAGACTTAAAACTGGGTCTTCATCCAGAATTATGTTTCTTGTATTCACTAGAAAGCTCCACAATAAAGTAAGACATTGTCCTGCTCAATTCCTCAAAAGAGAATATTAAATATAAATATTTAAAAATAATAAGAATAAGAATTCCTTAAAAACATAAAATAGAATTGTAATGAGGCCAAGTTTTCCCCTTTTGAGCCTCTGATAATAGAAGTAAAGTACACCATGTGATATTTTACACTTTTCCCCTATTAACTGCCTTACCACCAGCCTTGCAAACTCTGTATCTTCTCAGTATTGAAGTTGTTGCCTTAAAACAGTAGGGGAAACATGAACATGAACTACATCATGGACGACAAAGTGTTTAAAATATGTCAATGTATTGACGTCTTCTGGTTTCTATGCAGTTTATATATAAAGTGTTACAATAAGCAAATTTAGGAGACCAGGAATTGCAAAGCAAGTCCAGACAAAAAGTCACTGAATTTTTAAATAACACATGGCCAGAAAATATCTTCCAGAGACCAAAGAGAATAAAAATTATGTAAACCAGGCAATAAAAAGAGATCACTTGAGACATGTGTTTATGTCCTTGTAATCTTAGGAGCACTATGAAAATGAAATATTACCAAAAGACTTGATTATACTATGAGAAAAGGTAGCTTGATTGTGCAGACTAATACCAAAAGCTGTATATAAAATTATAGTCTCAGCACATTGCCCAGTGCTGCTACAAAGTGGTATTTGATATTATGGGAACTTGTTTCTTGTCACTCTAATTCCTTTTTTATCAGCTTATGATTTTTAGTCAGAGCCATGTTTCCACAGTCCCATTTACCAAGAGAGAATTATATATACACTTAAGCATATGCTTATGAGAAACAGGATTGCAAGCTCATCACTTAATTACTTGATAGAAAATTATGTTTGGACAAAAGATATAATGAGAAACTATTGAGTTCCCAGGACAACTGAAAATAATGGTGCAATGCAACCTGCATATTCATGGTCCAGAAGTTTGGTTTGTTTTGACTTATGTTCAGAGAAAGACTTAAAACTCAAATCAAATCACAGTAGTTTTCACAAATTTGCCTTAGCTTTTATAACAGTGATTAAAAGCAAACATTCATGGCTTGAAGTACATATAAGAGTATGAAAACCTACACCAAAATTCTGTGAATTCTGCAAATTATCAAAAAACCACATACCCATGGTTTGAAGTTCACATAAGAAAATAAAAACAGTGCTCTAGAACTTGAGTCACATCAAATTGACTGAGTATATCCCCAAATTCAAGACATGCATTAGAATGCTTAGGTTCCCTAAAATCTGTCCAACCATTTGGAGCTGACTGTAGGGTGATGGTTTTGAACTGCAGTGGCAATTTTTTGACTAGGCCCATATTTGCTATAGAAATTGATACAGTGCAATAACTTAGGCCTTTAATATAGCAAGGCCACTGATTTTAGCAAGTTTTGAATTGGGTTCTCCATGGGTGCACATAAAACATCTACCTACTTTCTCTATCTCAATACTTCCTAGGATATAACTGCATTTTCTTGGAGATTTGCACATTTCAAGGATAATTGATCGTTCCTTTCATACTAGATTGTTTTGATCCAGACTTACATGAATTACTTGCACACTTCAGTAGTTGTGCACTTATAATCATGACAATTAAAATTATGGAGTCAGTATTTAATCTGTTTATCTCATGGAGATAGCCAACACTGTCAGAAGTAAAGAATGCATCAGAACAGTGTGCTTCAGTCAAACTCTTTGGAAATGTGCAATACTTAGAGCAGTTGCCAGCATTTCCATTGACAACCCAGATTTAGAAAACTATAAACAGAGAGGGAAATATTTTTAACAGCTAACCTTCAGCAGATAGGCCCCACTTGAAAGTAATTTGTACCTTGTATAAACATTAGCCCAGAAAGACATGATGACATGTTTTAGTCTCAGTGAAACATGTTGCAGAAAATCTTGACACAGTTTACTTAACCCCTCTTATATATGTAAACCATATTTGACCTCCTCCAAGACACTTTCAAATACCACATTCACTCTCTCATAAGGGAAAATACCAACCAAGCAGTACTTTCAGGATGATTAATTGATTATAATTTTCAGATCTTTTTAAATTCAAATCCAAGAGAACTAATCAATCCAGTTTTGAAATATAAGTGATACAAATTTATATCTCATTTCCTAGTTTGAATTGATTTCCAAAGACCAGCCTATAGTTTACTCATGAATTCTTCAAAAGTTGATGCCACAAATCAAGTACTGTTCTACATGAAATGAATAGGTATCCCAAGCTGTGACTAAAAATAAAGTAATGTGGACACTTTTTAAAAGGCCTGCTTATTATCTGAGAGCAAGGCTGAGAAGAAAATAGAGATGCCTCTTCAATGTTTGAGTGTCCATATTGCAGAAGGCAAGCCACAAAAAAGGAGTCAGATGCCTGGTAAAACCCACTGGACCTAGAGGGAAAGGGAAGCATCCCTAAAACTAAGATTGCTTCTGAAGAAAAAGTTCAAAATCTGTCACATATTTTGAAAGAGCTGTGAGGCCATACAAACCCAGGGACACACAAAGCAGATACCTCCATCAGACCTGGCAGTTATTTGGTGAAATCAGGAGACCTCCTCTCTGCTTTTTCAGCCTGACCAGCCATATTGCTAAAAGGCCAAAAGGGAGGGAAGAAAACTTGGAGCAAAAATTCCTAAAATTTGAAGTGCTATAGCCTTTAGCAGGATGCACATACCTGTGTCCTCAGGCAGCTGAGCAGGATTTGCTGTCTAAAAAAAGCTGCAGTTCTCCAGAGACAATAGCAGACTCCTTGCAGGCCTGGCTGAAGACACTCACTTGGGTCTCCAGAGTTACACAGACTTATTAACAAGGCTCCAGCTGGGGTTTCTGAGCCCCACCTGTTCCTGCAGTTAACTGGCCAAGGAACACCTGCTGGCACCCTGCCCACACCAGCCTTCTGCCCCAGCTGGGGACTGGGCTGTCCTGAGGTAACTCTTCTGCTCCCATCACAAAGTACAAATCCTCTTACTTGTTGCTGCTATTTATAATTCTTGATCAAGCAATTGAAGGCTGAATAATTAATGACTCCAGCATGTGGAAGGTCTCAGCTCTGCAACAATTTTAAAACCAGTATCACAGACTAAAAGCCCTTCTGTGCAAATAGATCTCATTGCCATGAAACCTTATTTTTCTGCAAATTAACATCTGCAAACTGCCACAGGAGTCCTGCAGCCAAACTTCCTCGCTTGCTGTCATCAGCATGGCCGACAAAAGTAAAACTTTTATGATGCTTTAAAACCAATTTCTTGGTTGTCTCAGAGAATCTTGAGATTTTTTAAGCAATTCTGCCAGTTGAGTGGCATGTTACACATAGGAGAGCTTAGCCAAAACAAAAAATCTATTGAAAGGGATTTCTCCCTGAAGGAGGCATCCTCCTATTTAGTTACCCCCCAGGTACCCAGTGCCTATGGCTCCCAAGTCTCCCGGTGTTCCGTGGTGGTTGGGGGCTCTGGGTGAAAGGGAAAGCAGACACGGGGTAAACTGAGGCAGGGAAACTCATGCTTGGAAGAGCACAAGCAAGAGCAGGGCCTGGCAGGAATGGGGTAGGGAGCCCAATCTGCTGGGTCATGCTATCCCCCAAGAACAAAGGGAAAAACATTTCAGCAAACAGGAGTTTGGAGAGCAAAGCTGGGGATGAACTAGAAATAGATACAAATATTCAGGTCTTGCAGGCATTACTTTGGAAATTCATCCTCCCCTTCACTTGTATCTATACATGACTACTCTTTTGGCACCCTCCTAGATCATTTCAAATCAGACTAGTCATGTACTCTGCATGCAAGTCAGTGTATTGTACACTGAAAAAGGAGAGTGTATTTTAACAGATTCATGTGATTCACTAAGAACCAGTAATTTCTCATGGAAAACTCTCACTGAGTCTGCTGAGAGCCTATATTTTTTCCTTCTTCCCTGTTCTTTATTTATTAAGGAGATTTGGATGACAGCAAGGTTATTGTTTTCTTGAAGTTCAATTTCTTCTCCTTCATCTAAAACCACAAGCTGCTGACTATGAAATTGCAATTCCTCATGATGAAAGAGAAAACATTTGCAATAAGACAATAAAAAGGAAGACTCTTTAAGGCCAGAAGGAAGCATCAAGTTTTCAAAACAAACAAGATATGGTGCTTGAAGGTATAAATATATTTTCTGAAGATTTATAAGGATAACTGGATCTTTAAACAATGCTGGTATTTTCTGCCACTTTTCCTTCAGCTTTCTGCAAAACCATTAACACTGGAAGAAGTCTCTTGATCTCTCCTAGTGCTTTCTGGTAATTACACCAGTCCATTTTATCTGTATTCCTGATGCTTTCTTAGAATCCACCTTCTGCTTTCTAACAATTCATTGACTGCTTCCCTTGCATTGTAGAAATCCTGATACTTTCTAGGGATGTCCTGTGTGTTTTCTGGGAATTTTTCCTACTCAATTTTCAGAGTGTTCCAGGAATTCACATGCTGATTTCTGGGGATGTTCCTGATGCTTTCTAGTACTTGTCTCCCCCTTTTCAAAATTTTTTTTTTTTTCAGCTTTCTAGAAATTCCCCAAGTCTTTTCTGAGAATCTCCAGTCAGCAGTAAGAGAAGGCATGCTTAATAAAGGAAGCTGTGAGCAACCACAGTGCAGACAGGACTGGGCCCCAGGACAGCTTCTTGGGGCCAGCAGAGCAGAGCTGGGACTGTGGCTGTTCTATCAATAGCCCAGACACTGCCAGACAAAGGCAAGGAGCAAGGCATGTCCAAAGTCAGTCCAGGAAACCCAAATGAGTATTCAGGAACAGTGGGAAACAGGGTCTGAAACAGGCACACCCATATGGTGTAGCTCACACCGGCACATTTTGGAGATTAGCAAACACTCTCACTGAATAATTTCTACATTCAGTGTTTTGTAAAATAATCTTATTAGAAACTCTGTATTCTCTATAAAATGATGAGTTGCTTTGAATTTTTAACACGAGAAATTCTGAAATGGTAATTTCAGATTTTTCCATTTATAATCCATTACAGAATTGGGATGTGGGCAAACTGTTTCTTTTCCCTTCTGGAAAAGCATGAGAATTTACTTTGATACAAACTTATTTCATCAGAAACTCAATTTAAAGGTATGGCTTCTTGAGTTGTACTTTCTTCTGTTTGCTACATTACTTATCTACCGTTACTGTAATATTTAGACCATGCACTATAACTTATTTTCATAATTTCTGTCCATGTGGTAGAAAATAATTGTTAGAGGTTCCGCTACAGGATTCTTATACTTGCTCAAGTTTAGAGTTGATTAATACAAATATTGGATAGGAGTTTTTTTACTACTGATGTGTTACTCAGCTCCTTTGCTATTTATAGACAGCTGGCCAGCCAATGTTTTTCAAAATATGTTTGAATGCCCTTGGATTTGCACGGAGTCTAAGTTGATATCTTGTATGGGAGTGAAGAATGATTTTTAAGTGCTGTCTTGACATTTGAGGTATATATTCAATTCATAATGAAATATGAGGCATATATTACACAAAAGCACATTCTCCCTAAGAGCTTCTATTTCTTTAAATTTCATTATTTAGTATTTCATATTTAAAAGGTGGGGACCAGTAAGTATTTAGCACATATACAGACGAGAACAAACCTTCCTACACGTAATCTGCCAGCTGCTACACAAGCTGTTGAAATACTTGCACATGTAATTTTCACTGCTCTGTGTTGGATGCTAAAGCTTGGACATTCCTCACTACAAAATCGCTACTAGAGACAGAATTCTACAGCAGAGAACAGAATTATTCACTGCCCATCAGTATGAAATACCCTGCAAATGTTCTTGCAACTCAAATGGTGAAGCAGAAGCCAGGACTCCATAATATTCCTTTGCCCCTGAGCCTGGTTAGTTGTGTTATTCACTAAAACCATCTTCAAAGGATACTTGTCAGCTTCTTTAGACCTCAGACCCTGTGAACTATCTAACCTCCATCTGATGTCCCCCAAATGCTGCTGTGAAGTATAAATGTTCTAACGAAGTTTTGCACTGTTTGTGAAGGACCAGTTATTTCTTTCAGCCCCATATAATATGAATTTGAACTTTCTCTTTTATGTCTTAAGAACATAAAACAAAAATCTAATATATGTAGTGACAGTTTAAAAACACCCGTTCTGGGAATTTTGATGCTATATTCTTGGAGGCAGTTGTTCATATAGTGTATGGGAAGGTGTTTAAAACTGTTTATGTAGATCTGGCTTAAGAGTAATTCTCAGTGAGCTTTGCAACAGGTGCTCTAGGAGAGAGAAAATCGCTTCAATTCAGCTTATGGCCACCTAGAAAACCACGGTATGGCTTAGTCTTATGAGCCTCTTGATGTATTTGCAAGGGCAGTTAAGAAAATTATCTTCAATAAATACAATTTCATATTTCTAATAAAACCTAATTTCCACCTCTTTGCAGACCATTTGTATTAGTCTACAGCAGACTGCAACCTATAGCACCAACCAGCCAAAGTGCCAAATAAGCTATGCAAAATGTCTTCAAGGAACTGAGACAGTTTTGAAAATTATAATTTTATTAGTATTCTTTTAAGTTTATGGCTCTGCAACTAGGTTAGCAACCTACCAAAAATCAGTGAAAGTCTGCAAAAGCTTATAGACCTGATGCTGTTTTCATTTGCAATGTGATAAATCAGGAGTAAGCCAAATGAAAGCATTAAGGTTGCACTAATGCAAAACTCACATAAGTGAATGGAAAATCAAGGCAGATTCCTACTGAATTGTGTATTTTTCTCTTCAGAATGCATATTGAAAATACATTTAAGTTTCCAACATGTACATGTGAAATAGCTGCAATACCTAATTTGTAATCCTCTGATTTCATATTCCCATTATGAATCTACATTGTCACAACAGAGTAAATGTCCACAAACACATGAATTTTTTCTTGTCTATATAATTCAGAAGAATGAAAAGTAGACAAAACAGCATTTTTGGCATATGAATATGCTTGCCAGGATTTAGGACAAGACATTTCCGAGCCAAACGCTCCTTCTTTCCCAAGTCATAAATAAACATCATAAAATAGTCTTACATAACTGCCAATCAGATTTTCTTTTTTAAATCTAATTCAGTTTTTGTGCTATAGACAAAACCATTCTGTTTACCATGTGTCTACTCATCCTCACTGCATTTGATTACACAACAAGGTCCTAATTTAAAGACCATTGAAATCCATAGAAACATTCATATTCCTTACAAATTATTTTTTTTCCATTTCAATTAGAAAGAGCAGGAAAATCTCATATAGTGTGGCCTTCTGTAGATTATCAGTGCAGCCAGTGGCAGATCTGTGAAGAATTGGATGCTCCTTACTTGTCCCTGGGAGACATGGAGCTGGCCATCTATTGCAAACAAGGACAGCCAGGATTTGAACAGTCAAAGGCACTTTTTGTTTGCTTTCCCTGTTTGTTCTGTAACGCACACAGTGGATGGAGGATGGAGGGGTTTCTGTAGGCTTTGGGAAACAACATGAGCTACAGCGGTCTAAGGGATTGCTGCCTTCACTTCAATAAAACTACACACCCATCAGCACATAAACTGAGCCTTCAGCTGCACCTTTCTAAATAAAAACTTTCTTCCCACACAGTTCCAATCAGCTGAATGGTGATGCAAAGAATTTTCCAGGAGAGGTTAGTTTAAAGGGATGACTATACTCTCTGTCTTCCCTTTTTTCTTTTACAGAATTAATTATTTAAAATTCTGCCAACAAATACATTCTTTTTTTTCCCTAAATTTTAAGACAAATATGTAACCATTTTACTTCAACTAATGGATTTCTAACAGCCAGTTAGATATCATAGTTTGTTATTAATTAGTGAAAAAAAAAAATCTTATGCAGAACATAGAATATCTGGAGCATCAGGCAAAACTAAAAACACCAGAGTATTTATTTTTTTTTTTTCAAATTTTGCAGGGCAGAGCTATAGCTCCAAAACTCATGGAGATTCATTCTTCAGAGGCAGTCCAAGAGACAACACTGCTCATCAGAATGGGAAATAATGCTCTGTATTTCATAAAATCACAAAATGGTTTGGGTTGGAAGGGGCCTCAAAGATCTCCTAGTTCCAACCCCCCAAGGGGCACCTTAGACCAGGCTGCTCAGAGCTCCAACCAGCCTGCTTTTGAACACTTCCAGGGATGGAGATTCCTCAGCTTCTCTGGAAAACCTGTTCCACTGCCTCACACGCTGAAAAGATGAGGTAAAAAAGTGTTCAAAGTGGACTTTGGAAGTGGAGTCAGCCAAAGCCACAGTGCCAGCTAAGGTCTTTTCTCAACCTCTTGTTACAGAGAAGGCTTTGATCTAGGCTTCACAGAAAACAGCACGCAGGAAAAATTACCTCCCTAAAATTCACTTCAGTGTCAGCTGGTTATAAAGCCTTGGAAAGTCAAAGAGGGTAGATGATTTCAATTTTAAAGAATACAAAATTAACTTCTTCATAATCGCAACTGCATCACTGTGATCACTAATGGAGTGATTTAAGTTTGGATTTACCCCACAAGAAATATTCGGTAATTAAGAAATTCTCATTTATTTCTTTTTTGGAATGGGAAAGAAGATGGCTTTTCACATATAACATATAACACATAACACTGCTCTTTAAAGTGAGGATAATTTGCTGTACCTGCTGTCCCTGTCTCCCAGCAGTTGTTAAAAAGCAGGCTGTGATGCAGCACTGCTGCTTAGGAAGGGCAGGTAAGCAGCAGCTGCTCCATCTTGGTTCCTCCACAGCGCCCACAAGAAGTGTGACTGTAGCAGCTGCAATCCAGGTTTTCTCTCAGCTGCTCTGGATACCAACAGTAGCAGTGCCACAGCCCATCTAAGCCTTCTGGAAGCCAATGCCTGCCCTGTGCAGCAGCCCCTCTCGCAGGAAGGCTGTGTGTGTGCAGGCAGAGCCCCTGTGTGCAGGGTTACCTTTGCCAAGGTGCAGGGGGACCCTGGGAGGACCCTGCGAGCCCCTACACTCATCTCTTCCACTGGCTCTACTGTCATGTAAGTGAGCTGATGCCATCAAAAGTTTGGGGAACAACTCAAATGTTGACTCTCAGCATCAGTTAACGTAATTTAAAATGTGTGGACTTTATCTGCACATGTAAAATATAATTTCTTTTAGTGGCTCTATGAAGATGTGACAAATCTAAATAATACAGGGAGCAATTTCCACTTCTGAAGAGTAACTGCAGCTGGACCAGATAGTGTCCTGATCCTTTCATTGCAAACAGCTTTTCCCTCCATAAAACTCCTGGATGATACTTATCCCTTTGTGAAGCATATTCTAGTTTACCACTTGGTCAGTGGATGGATAAGTATTTTTTTCCTGTCTTACTTATCCTGCAGGAAAAAAGATAAAACTCTCCAAACAACAAAAAAAGGAACACATTCTCCTGATTATAGCAACTTTCCTACATGTGCATTTCCAGCAGTGGACATTATTCTTTCTATTGACCCATGATTAGTATCTCATGCAAAATATAGGCTACCTAGGAGTTTCACTCTTACAGAAGGCAGCAGAAATGAACAGGCATTTTAAAAGGTTGGATTTAGAAGTTCTATATGGCAAAAAAAATCTTCTTGTCCTAATGAATGAAATGTAATTAAGAAAGAAAACCAGAAACAACAAACAACAACAAAAAGTTAGTGAAGGAACCATCTTCCTCAGAGAAAGCTTTATAAACAGAATAGTTTTTGGAAAAGAAGGTTTGGAAACATAAAAAAGGAATCTATCTACTGTATTGAAGAGAGCAGTGTTTTCCCTACATTTTTAGGTAAATAAAATGGATTTAACCAATTAACTATATGGCTCCAGAATCAATCTCGTTTTGTCATGGAAACAGCTTGTAAGACCCTGAACATATGGGGAGTGCAGGCTGACGTCTGAAAGTTTCAATAAAATACTCAGTACTGTTACATCTGAGAACTGCATATTTGCCAAATGACAGAATGCAAGAAATTGCTGCTCCCTCTTGTTTAAGATGGATTGTGAAGCCTGGATTGTGAGATGTCCTTACTTGCCCTATCAGGCAATTTGCCAGCATGCTTTGACTCCTTAACACAGTAGTCATTGGATTTCTGCTTTATAGCCATATTTAAAAGACTTATGGTAAACTAGAAAGTGATTTCTCTGTGTTTTCCAGCCTTAGATTATTCTCTGGCCACCACCATAACATATTCTGCCGGTAGTCTTTACAAACTGACCCCCTTGCTCTGCATTCATTGCACTGGTCGAAAGTGAATGAGTCACTTTGCACCCCAACACATCAAACCATGGGCCAGAGCCAAGAATTAAAATCCTGACCCAGAATTCTTGAAGATCAGGGGTTGGGGAATTTGCTTAGATTTGGCATGAAGCCTTTGCTTCCATTTACCATCTGACAGTGGATGAGTATCAGAGAGAAAGAGAAGCTGGTAAAGGATGTGCATGTGGAAAGCCAACATCTCTCTTGGACTCACACTTGCAAGCAGAAGTCCACACACTTTGGATTCTCATTTCTGTGAAGTGGGTGTTTTACTGATTCCTACATTCTTATCTCTAAAACGCCATGGATTCACAGTTGCATAAACCACTTCAAACTGAGCCAAAGTCGGAATCTAATTACTGATCAATTCTGTACAAATACAAGGTCATCAGTACTATCAGGAAATCAGTTCTCTGTCTATATAAAGGCACAACTCTATTTTTTGTCCTTAAAACCTACTGACTAACATTGAAACTCACTATGGAAACAACCATTTTTTAAAAATAAGAGATGTACCATGTAAACCACCAGATGTTTTTATGTAATCCTTAGTATGCAAGGTTGTTCAATAATATTTTGCCTTCTAGGGAAAAAAATGCACGTTTTCTTATGGAAACTATCTTCAAGACAAACATAGTTATGCTATACATGAGCAGCAAATTGTGTAAGTAATAGTCATATTTTTAGTTGTTTAACAGCCCCAGTATATCCATCTTTCAGTGCTCCTGGTGAATGTGACTTAGTAATAGTAAGCTGCCATTGCTGAAGTGACTCTGAGCTGATGAATGTATATAGAATGAAATAAAACCCAATAAAGATCCTATATATTCAAACTAAGGAATACAGACATTTCAGATATTGCCAAAATTTGTACTAATTAAGCAATTCATGTCACCAAGTTCTACTCTCCTTGTATTCCCTGAGGCTGGAAGAAAATACAAATCACAAAATAAAAAAAGAAGGGAAACTTTGATACCTAGAGAAAATGCCAAGAGCAGCAAAATTTGTGCTAACATTTTAAAAACAAAACCATAAAAAAAAATTTTAATAAACCTAGAAGAAAATGTTTTTGGCAGGCTACAAAGACGGGAAGCATTCCCATTCCTAGCAGCATCCTACTGCTCTGTGCACCGATGAGAGAAGCAGGACAATGGTTGCAGGTGAATGTCGGGACAGCCGATCACTCGATGTGCCCCGGAGTGCCCAGGTGCGCTGGCTGATGCCCGTCCAGCTCCCTAAAGGTCCCTTGGGCACAGTCCCTGTGCGAGCGGGGACAGCTCTGTGCCGCCACAGCCACTGCTGCACTCCTGACGCTGCGGGGCTTGGGGAAGCCAGGGGAAGGATGGCCCGTTGTGCTGAGGTGGTGGAAAGGCTGCCCAGCACCCGCGTGTCAGCTCAGACCACAACAAATGCTAACAAATGCCAACTGGGCACGCGGGACAGCTGTGAAATCACAACTGTCCCCTCCCAAGTCCTTTCGAATGCACCGCTTCTGAGGGAGAAAGACTAGGTTGAACTGTTTTAACCATACTTGTCTTCCCTTTCAGGGATGCACTGTTCTGAGAGATAGGTGCCAGCTAACAGCAGAGATTTTTAAAGTCCTGTCCCGCTTTTTTTCTCTTCCAAATCCTACGGCGTCTGCCCGGCCCCGCCTTGCGCACAGGTTCGGCCATGTCGCTCCGCAGGCACAAGGTGGCACCTCACCAAGATTTTTTTGGCTGATCCGTGAGTTTTATTGCTTTTATCAAACAACCTCTTCATTTCGTTCTCATTTCAAACCGTTTTAAATAAAAAATGATGATGCTGGCAAATATTTTAACTAATTTAATGATTATTCCATATTCAAAAATCCAAACTCTTAAAAAATCATTATTAAAACACTCCATTCCTTCAGAGAGTGTAAATTAGTCAAAAATAGCCTATCACGTTTGTAATTTGGGATCAGAATTTTACTCCCCCCAATTCACATTTTTGCTTGTTTTGTAGGTCTGCTGCAATTTACAGACTCAAAGAACTGGAAACTCTTAACTCCCAGTGTGCAGGGGCAGCATGGAATGAAAACGCAAAGCCTGGGCTCTCTGTTGCCATTCTTTGGCTCAGTTCATACGAGGAGTCAGAAATGAGGCACCGGAGACTGAAAAGCAGAGAAACGAACACACAGAGAAAAAGGCAGTGTCACTTGCAAAGCAGACTGTGTCATTTCAGCCTGCTGTAGTAACAGAGATGCTGTGATGGACAGCATTTATGGTTTAAAAGTTCTGTGTATTTTATCCTCAGGGTGATAACTCTGAGCTTTCTGATGCTTTTGACTTTGAACTTGGAGTAAAAGTTCACCCTCGTAGAGGGTCACCCAGTTTGAAAAGGGCTCCATTCTACAGCCAGAGAGAAAGCTTTGCACAATTTTGGTACCAATGTTAAAGAAAGCTGAAATCAAACTAGAAAAAACAGTCAAGGGAAAGCTGAGTCTGTCTTACAAGAGGAGGTTCTAACACCTTCTTTGCTTATCCTGATAGTACAAAAAGTATTATTTTTTTCTTTAAACACATCAGGGTCAGGGGTAAAAACCTGAACAGAGAACTAGCTGGAAAAAAAAAGCCCCCATCTCAAAGCTGGGGACTGTTGAGAAACCAGAAGAAGGTTTCTGCTTGGCAAGCCAGAGAAGTTCCTCCCAGGAGAGTACAAGATGCAGGAATCTTTATTAATTGTTAAGCAGACCTTGATAGTCATAGCTAGGAGAGGGTTAACAGGACAGAAATCCCTGCAATGATCCTGGGGCAGCATCTATTTCATACTTTCACCTGATGACTGCTCAGCCACCACTATGAAGAAGGGCTGGCTTGGAGATTTACTGCTTAGCCCTGTGGCTGGCAGACAACAGGAACATAAAATATGGAGAGAAGCTCTGAGGGCTGTAGAATATTCAAAAGACATACAGAATGAAGAGATCCTATGTTGCTTTAATGGTTTATTCCCAAATATTGTGCACTTCAAAGTACTGCCTATGCTAACTCTAAGATGTTAGTTCCACCCTAGCAGCTGTACACTCCTTTCTAAAAAGTCTGTTGTCCTGTTTGCCTTCGTTCAGCTGATCATTCTAGTTTCTAGTAATTAAGATCTCATTTCACGATTCTCAGCCTTATTCAATTAATGTTTACAGTTTTTCATGCTACAAAAATAATACTTCTCATTATTTTATTAAATTATTCATAAGTGGCATTGGTTCCACTTCAGATGTACGTATAAAGAAAACAGGACCAGGGAGACAAATAATTTATCATCAATTTTGATGTATTTTATATGTTAATTGAAGATACATGGAACTGTTCACATTAGATGCAAATCTTTTCAAATTATCTTCCTGCTTTTTTGAAAAAAAAAAAAAGCTCAACAACCTTTCTTCAAGTTAAAACAAGAAATAATTTTTTTATTCATCTTTACACCTCATTTCAGGCAATTTTTTTCCAGCCCTGACTAGGGTCTGAGAGTCTCCTTGCCCAGATGCCTTGGTGTGCTGCAAAACACACTGAGAATAATGAGGGGGCTGCTTTTTTCTGCAGTGTTGTTACACACATGTTGTCAGCACTGTGGCACAAAACATGACTAAGTCTGATATTCTGTCTTGTTACACTGCTGTCCAGAGCACATTCCAACATATGTAAACTTTATTTTTTTTAATATTATTCCTTGCAGCCAGAAGATTGACTGTTTAAATAGCACAGTAGTAAAGCAATGGGCCAAATTCAGTCATTCCGCAGAGGCCAGTAAGGCTTATCCAATTTACAAGAATGTAACTGAGCCATTTCTGACTCACACCAGGGAAATCAAGGCAAATTTGACCCATGTCCAAATGGTAAAATGTATTGGGACATTTTCTTTCCTGCAAGTTCATCATCTCACCAGTGGAAAAGTCAGTGCAAGCCCATGCTGGGTAGCACAAAGCTCCACCTCACAAAAGGGTCTGCTTTGGGGAGATAGGAGAAGGGACCATGACTGGGCTGCAGCTAAAGGTGAGCTTGTGACCTGCCTTGTTGATTTGTTGTGGACTGGGACGAAACATCAGAAAAGCTTCCTACCGGCACAGTCAGAATGTGATGCAGTGATTTGCTGTTCTATTAAAAGTGGGGGATGGACTGCCTTAGAAATACACTGAAATACGATCCAAATTTGAAAGAACATGAAAATTTTCACCTTGAAATGCTGGATTTTAAATTGTTCTCTTTCCTTTCTGAGCACACACACAAATGCCTCTGTTATAAATAAAAGTAGTAATCTTTCTTTGCTCCCTCTTCCTTCTCAAAGTCTGCTTTCCACTCTGATATCTAGTTTAGGTCCAAATAGTTGCAGTGAGACTTCCAGGCACAACCCAAAGGAATAGTCCAACTGGGTAATGGAGAACAGATTGCTGAGTGGTAAACAGAGCTTTGTCGTGGATTTAGTCAAAAGCTTTGTTGTCAGGGGTTTTAAAGCAAAAAAAGTGTCCAGATACAATGAAGGCAGGCTTTAGCACAACGTGGCACAGGGGTGCCATCTAAAATTAATACATGCTAGTTGAGTTCTTAAGTTAGAATTGATCATTTTCACTGACAGCGGCTAGTGGGAAGGAGGAAGGAAACAAAAAAAAATGTTCATCTCTAAAGAGTAAAGGTACATAACACATTTACACACATCACCTAAAACTATAATGTAAAACAAAACCAACCCACAAATATCTACAAATTCTAGGCAACACCAAAAGGTATGGGCAGACTCTTCAACTTTTTGCCACCAGATTATTTCCACAGCTAATGAACGAAATATACCTGCTACAACAATTCACTGCATAGTTTAGCTGCAAAATCTCAGGTGTCTGTCCACACAGATTCTCCCAGCAGGGAAGTTATCCTGCTACCTGCACTCTCCATGTCTTTCTGTGTCCAGTTAACCATTAACCATTGCTAAACCACTTTCCTATTTATTGATAATTACTGTGATGCTAGATAAACAAGGATGTTAGAAGAACCTGTGGCAACCTGCATATAATTTAGCATGAAGGAAGCAGTAAGGAACTCCTAAGAGTGCTCGTGGGAAAAGGGCCTGGGGCCAACAATGGGGAGCACTGGTCATAATGTGAAATTTGCAGAAAATTAAAGGAGAACAATTAGAAGAGCTGTAAAATCTCTGTTTCCACAGCCAGGCATTTCAGATGCTTTCTTTTCTGATACAACTGGAATGTACAGATCATGGCATTTGCAAATCATATTTTTCTGGTTGGAATTCTCTTCGGAAAGAGTTGCCAATATCCAGCCTTCTTTCCACAAACCAGCCATTATCAGATCATATTCAAATAATTGTACCTTCAATTTTTGTGGCTGTTAAAACGTTGCCTCAGTGATTAATTAGACCCATCAGGATATGTTGGGTAGTATTTTATTGTGTAATGGATGCACTGTTGAGAAATCATGATTCACATCTGAAACTGATTTTTTCCACTTTCTGCTACTAATTTCTAAGGGTATTGCTCTGATATATTCTACCAGCATCCTTTGCCTTTTCTTAAAAGTGGAAGTCAGAGCATGGGGTCAGTTGCCAAAAAGTCCCCACACCTTTTCCCTCTTGTAAAGCTGTAGGAGCTCTGCCTGGTAGCAGAGGCATTAGCTGCTTTGTTCTCTGAATTCCTACATCCTTTCAAGATCAAGTTGTGTTTTTTCATGGAAAAGTTACTTCTTTCTGCTTTCCTAGTTGTTTTAGACAAAAGTACATAGCTGTTATTTGTGTTTGCCTAAACAGATGAGTGCCTGAACTGAAGGAAAGGAGCAGTCACTAATAAGTATAAAAAGGATTAGAAAGGACAACCAGGGTCACATGGCCAACAGGCCCCATCATACTCAGTTTCACAACCCTTGTTTATTTTATCTGTTGCTTTTCTTGAGATTTTTCTTCAAATCACACACAAATGAACTTCCATCAGGTCACCTCTCCTAGAAGGGATTGTGGGAAATAGTTGCTAAGACCTGCAGTTTTTTAGATCTCTTCTCTCCTGTTCTATTTTGATAGCAGGACAACAGCCTTCAACTGGATCTGTGATGTGAGTATTTTTTTGCAGCCTTTCCTCTACTACAGCCTGCTGGTTAAATTATTTCTTCAGACAGGCTTATGGCAATTTGATGACATCTGAGTGCAAGGAAAGGTCAAAATTTGGCTCCCAAAGTCTACAGTAATAATAACTAATTCTTACCTAGTGGGCATAGCTATGTAAGCACTCTACAAGGGAATTGCAGTATTACTATTCCTATGTGACAGCCAGCACATCAGAAGGAGCATGAGCACAGCTGAGCCAGGAAGAGAACGCAGAGCTCTGGCTGAGTGCCCTCTCCATGCTGCATTTGAGTATTAGTTAAGGCAGCAGCGAAAGTAAAACTCTGCCCAGCAAAAAACTGGTGTGGAAGTATTTGGACTACAATTCAGCATGAGACAGCACATTGCTACTGACTATTAGAGTTACATTTGCCTATACCACAGGCAGTGTGAGCCCTTGATCCCTGGAAAACACGGATCTCACTTCAGCAGCACTCGGGTGCAACCCAGCCAAGAGCACAAGGCAGAAAGAAGAGAGGACTGCGAGAGCCCGGCAATCCTATCTTTTTAAGAGAGGAAAACAGCCTGCAATCCTACACAGAGCCACGACCAGGCTCTAGTGGGCTCCAGTCAGACCTTGCTCAGACACTGCTGAGGGGAGGGGGACCACAAGATTGCCCTGGGATGGCACTGCCACCATGAACAGTCGCCCTCTGCCACATTTCCTTTATGCTTCTAGACAATTCAGAGCTGTTAAAGGACTCATGCATTAGAGACAAAACTCTTCTAAGAGATAAGTGAAACACATTCAGCACATTCTAGAGTTCAGAGGAGTTTTAACTTCCTTAACTGGTGACTCGAGTACAGGAGTCATGTCTGAGAGAAAGTGGTGCAGTTCCACTATCCCCAAAGCCTTCCCCTCTCTGTTCCAGAGACCTGATAGTGCTAATTATGTCATTTACTTGGAGATACTGATTTTCATTATATAACCACCTATCTCCTGTGCACAGGTATGAAACCACCCACTCATTTCACACAAGCCACACAGCAACCAGGAGACACAAACTCAGAGAATAAAAAGGTAAGAAACTGGCATTTAGATCACAGTGCTCTTAGAGCACAGTGGCTCACAATCAGATTAAGAACTATTGTTCTAATGAAATAACAACAGATTCACATCTGCACCATGCAATTTTAGCCCAGAAGAGTAGGATAGGTTAAAACATCCTGAATCAGGTCCAAATTAGGATGTGGCTGCTTCACACTTCTCCAAAACTCCAAGTGTAATTCTTTTGTGCTTCCAGCACAGTTTCTGTGCTGGAACTAAGACCACACGAGGGCAGTGTAGGGGGGGAGTAAAATCCAGGGATGCAAATTAAACTCTAAGCCTGATTTACCTGCCTCTTCATGAAATCTGGAGAGGTAGAGCTGTGTCTGTAGAGTGCAGTGGTCTGCAAGTACCCCACAAACTACAGAGGAAAGTTTAACACTTCTGGTCAGCCTTTTCTTATCACTGTATTATCTCCTGCCTTTATTTCCTTCAGCACTGCTGTGGATATTCTCTTTCCTAGAGCTGTGGGTCTGAAGTGTCTCATTGGGTGAGACTTCAGTACAGTCTGCTCTGCAAACATACAAAGATTGGGCTCCTAAAAGAAAGGAAATTGTAAGAGATGTGGAAAGACAGGCCTGCAGTTCAGTGAGGTGAGCATTTTGTACTGGAGCAGAGTCTCCAAAACTGTGTTTAAACACCCCTGGATTCCCTCATCTAACCCAAAATACAAATCCTCCTGGGAAGGCAAACAAGACCACTGTCCTTGACTTCTGACAAGTATAATTTTCCTATTATTTCACTAGGCTAGGAAATACATTCTTCATAAACTCTTACCTAAGCCTCTTTTCCCCTCAAACCCTCTGCAGGGTTCAGTTCTCTAACTCACTGACACAGCTGCTCAAGTGATTTTTTCCAAGATGAAAGCAGCCAGAATGCTTAAAATCCTCTAACTCAGTTTTACTGTGAACATGTTCTTAACACATGCAATACATATTTGTGTAACCTTGAGATTAAGTTTGTCTGCATTGTGCTTGACTGATCCTTTAGTTCCTCTATAATCTTAAATAGATATCTCTCTTAGGCCATAGTTTTATTATTCTGCAATTTCTTTACCTTCAGTTTTGGTTCCATAAGCAATTGTTTCTTTGAAAATTAATATTTCTATTACTTTTAAATTGATACTGCAATCCTGTGTAGTTAGATAGTGATAAACAAGAGCTTGCTCTCATATCCTTACGGAACATGAAATTTTTTTTAATAATCCCATTCTCCTGTCCAAAGATGGATTTTTATCCATTGCATGCTCCTTCTACTGCTGTGCAATTATTACTAAGGCGTAGTTACACCTTCCTTCTATTTCCACAAGTACCGCTTTACATCCCTTGCATCACTCGCACCAGCCACAGCTGTGACAATGTATCCTTGAAAAAAGCAAGAAAACTAATGAGGTAAAACCTTTCTGGCTGAAATCCAGGATTATTTCCTCCTACAAAATTCTGCTTTTCAGGATATTCCTTCATGAAGTCCTGAAAAATAAACTTATCATATTCTCAGTCACAACTAATGGTAAGATAACAAACCCAGTGACTGCTTCTGGGTGTCACAGAAACCTGTTCCTTGAACAGTGGTTTTGTATTTTACTGTATATCTGATCAAATAAATCCCATATTAGGGCTTTGTTTTGAATCCTATTTCCTTCAAAATCCATATCAAATTACATGGACCTGTGTTCTAGTACAAGATCCAGCACGTAAAAGACTATTTTGCACTTTTGGTTTTTACACACCAGCTTATGTATCTTTGGCCATAGCATGAAATCTGATCTCCTTCATATACAATTCCTTATTCTTTCTTTCAGCCACAAAGCCAGCTTCAGAGTAACTGCTCATTACAGGCAAAATACTGGTCTCTCTTAGGGAATGACAGATCAGCCTTTGATTTAAAAATGCCCATGATCTGGGCCTAAATGTCCTCTCTCTTTCTCTTCTGTCTCTGACAGTTTGCTATAATTTGAGGGAAGTTGTTCTGCTGAGTTTGGGTAAATAAATGTTATGGTTGTCTCACAGAGAGAATAGCATTTAGGCCATAATAGAGGCCTGTTATTTACAGTTAAAAAAAGCCAATTCTGAGTCCTGTCCTGGATGCCTACTTATGTGACTGATATAGCGCATTTTGTATATTTTGGCACAAGAATGTGGTACACAAGGATCTTACTTAGCAATGTTTTGAAGAACATGCCAATTTTGAAAAAACAGCCATTCAAATACGTGACAGAGCTGTGCCTTCTGTGCAAGAGGGTATAAAATTGACAATTCTTGGCTGGGGATATAACCCATCCACTTTCTAAGGAGGGAATCTTCATTAACGTCTATTTTCAATTTTCATTTTATAAAATAGTTTATGCCAAACTGGGACATATCATCAAGTAAGGCCAAGTTGGGTAAGCACATGTTTTTTGTATACGAGAAGTACACCGTGGTCTGAATTCTGTTCAGACTGAAGTCTTTTACTAAGCTGCTTTTGTTCAGAGGGGTTAGAATGATGGCTTAGAATTAAGATCTCTTGTTGCTTATGACTGAGAATATTAGTGAAAAGACTAATTGGCTTGGGTAAGAAGTTTAGAAATCTACTGTTATTCTTAATATCCAGTGCTGGTCTTTCAAGTCAAAAAGAACTGACTCATCCTGTGACTCAAATATTGCAGTGTTGGTTTCCATTATCCACCACATCAGAACAGTGACATGCAGACATGTACGTTTTACTTAGATTTGACTAGGTTTTCCAATATAATTAACATGGGTGCACTGGACTATTACTGCAAGGCAGGAGAAAGATGTGGATTGTTTCTGATTAGATTTTTTAAAATGCTGATTTTCCTAAGTGCTTTAGATGTCTGTATTAAACTGAAATCTAAGTGAGAATCTGTAATTCTGCTGAACTGTTAATGATCTACTTGCTGTGTTTCCCTTTTTCTTCTATTAATAGATTTTTGTGTTTTCTCCTAAAGTTCTGTAAATGATATACAAAGTTACAAAATTCAAAATGAGAGCATTAAAAGATGTTCAGGCACAATTGTAAAGCTGTTTTGTAATTTTCAATATTTAACATCTTGTTATAACAGCAATAAATAGATACTTGGCAAGGTTGACTAAAACAGATGTTGAAAGAAGAAAACTAGTAACCATTTAACTGTGCAAAAGGGCTCAAACATGATTTGGAGCCTATGGGAAATGTGATACGAGTGGTTATTGTTGTGTCTGCCAGTTAAATAAAGCGCATCAAATTATTCATAGCAAATAAAATCTGTTGCAAAACAAACCCATTTGACTCATAGCAGACTGTTCAAAGATGCTTCAGTTTCTCTAAATACACTTTTTCTTCATTTGAGAGAGATTAGGAGACAATCCACAATGGTCAGCAGTTGCTTTGATTGGTGATGTGCATGACAGTAACTGGTTTTTGTTCTTTTCCTTGATGACAAATGTTGAAATTTTGGAGGGAATAGATACTTTCCTATTTTTAAAGAACACTGTACTTTCAGTACAATTCATAAGAGAAAAAATAAAAAAGAAAGAACACTAATAGTTCCTAACAACTCTAAGAATAAATCCAAGTAAAGTATTGAAGCATGACCACAATAATTTCAGTTAAGTAATAAACTGAACACTTCTGGTATAAATGTTTCACTGTTAGGAAAGAATAAGTGTAGGGATTTAGAGTTCTGGTACCAGTCACACAACAACTAAGTGATAATGAATAGTCATACTCAAGTTTACCATGGACACCTGAATATAGCACACTGCTTAGAGCACACCAAATATAGCACCTTTATTCCACAGCTCTGACTTCTAAGACAATAAAAGTATCTTTTAGTAATAGCTTTCATGCTGGAAATAAATGTGTGATTTTTTTCCTGAATTTGAATCTGCTGCCTAGTGAAAGAACCTGCTTACATTTAGGAGAATGGGAGCACAGTTCTGCTTTGTACTTGCTGAACTCATCTAGAGAAAGAAAATTGCCCAGCCCTACAATATAGTCTGATTCCCGGCTATATGAAAGGATCAGACAGTGTTTCTATTTCACAGCACAGAGACATAGGTTAATGAAAGCCAAGACCTTGGGGTTCAAATCTGTTCCTTGCTGCCACCATAACCATTCTGTGGATTAGAGAGCTTTCTTGCCATTTGGCTCTCCCACAACTGGAACAGTTTCCCATAAACAACATTTTCAGTTAGCTGTTTGTGTTTAGACTATTCTGGAGTTTTTTAGGAACAGCTGTGCCGTTGAGCATCTCCCACTAAATTGGTAGTTAAAACCACTTTAGGCAACTAATTCAGGGGCAGTCACAACAGTGATAGCACTGGAAAGCAAGGGTGATGCTGTAGCTAAACAGCAGAGTAGAAAGATAAAGACTGTAAAACCTCCTGCTCATATCTTACACTGTTTCAGGGTTTCCCTCACCTTTCAGACAACATGGACTTTATTTAAAGAAGCCATAACATAATTAGAACAAAATATAGAACATTAAGAAACCATGCATAGAATGTCTGGGATATTTTATTGGAGTTCTCAACAATTTAATTGCTTTTACAATTTAATTACTTTGGGGGGGGGGGGGAACAACATGCATCTTACTAGCTGACCTCATTATCCACAAACACATATCTGGAAAGCATTGAGCCTCTGTTTCTAGTAAATCTCCACTCTCCCTTTGCTTCCCATTTTCTTCTGTAATTTTGCAATCCTTCTCAATGAAACTGCCTTTTTCATGATAAACAGCAGCCACTAGCTTTCCAACCCATAAGCAAACACCCTCTGTCCCCAAATAGTCTCTGTCTCTCATCCAGCTACATCACAGAATGCCAGTAGCTCCCTCTGTTCAGTGAAACACTTCAGCACCTGTCTGTTCTGGGCCCAAAATCATTTCTTTGATAGCATTAATATATACACAGCCTCTTGTGCCCCACAGCCTTTTAAACAAGCTGAAGATATACATGCTTTTGTCCAGAGGTCATTTAATCATGGAAATGCAGCCAGCCAGCCTCGGCTGGACATGCAGCAACAGTTAATAGTGCATAGCAATATAAGAGCAGTTTAGGTCAGCAAACTATGAATGCATTTGTTCCTAATGAAGCTGCTGCTGTAATTTAGGAAAGAAGCAGAATAATTATTCAGTTTGGAGTTTGGCCAGGAGACCAAAATTAACAGCATTCAGACTTCATGCTCAGGAGTTTAAAATGGCCACAAAGAATGTGGACCTAGGTTTTAAATTTCATTTGAAAGATGGATGAGCAGGTCATTTTGCTGTCAATGGGTCTCTAATTGGTTTGCCTCAGAGCACTTTTTTTGATCAATACTTTCTACTTCTTTGTGTAACAAAGGTTCTGCATTCATCATGTCTCAATATTTTTACATTCAATGCTTTGCAATCCCTTAGTTATAAACCCTATGATTTAGTAAGGCCAAAGTGAAGAAATTGGAGTAATTTTAGTATAGTTTGTACATTGAAAAGCTTGATTTTTAAAACTAATAATTTGTCTTATACGTACAAGGAAAATCAAGAACTTTCCATCTAACGGTTTTAGACCAAATTAGTTTCTGCTAGTTGATTCTTCTGCTTCTTCTGCTTCCTTACCAAAACAAAGATTGGAAAGAAAAGTGCCTTTTTAAATTTTAACTTGATGACTCACTGGGAATTTGGATGCCCTAGAATTACAAGTGGTTGTCCCAAATTGTTTCTATCCCTGCCCCATGTTACACAGAGAATCCTATGATTATTCAACCCCTTTACCACTCACAGGCAAGGGCTTGGCTCACCCCTTTTGGTTCATCTGCTGAAGGCCGGGCTTCTCTGATCACAAATCAGAGCTGTGAGTGCTCCAGACATGAACATGGACAAAACTAACACATAGCTATTTGCATCAGGAAAGCTGAGTGCAGAGAGACAGTTATACGGACATTTCTTTTCCAGGGAGCATCTTTCACTAAGAGCTAACCAGAATATGCTGCATCCACAGGAGTGCCATGCTCTTTGCTAGGGGAGCACACAAACATTGATGCACCAGCAAGGCTGTGTGAGTGCAGCCTTAGCCAGGCCTATAATCTACTTTTGATCTTGGCACAAACCTCCCACTGACATAATTGATAGTCTGCTTTCAGTCATGGACTTCACACAACCTAACATTTACAGTCTGACCCATAATTATATTTAGAACCTACACACACCTCTTCCTGCACAGAGAATAAAAAGCTGCACAGTACATCTTTCAGGAACACTGTAAAGATTCCACTAATCCATCCCTAAAGACAAAAGTCCTTTTCAAAGTTTTCCATCATGCTGTGCAATAGTAGTTAATGTTGTCAATCTTCTATACGTGTCTTACAAAGAAGACCAGAGAAATAACTAGGATACAATTTCATTATTTAGGTGAAAAATATCCTTACAGCAATCCAGTTACTGAAGAAGTACTGTATGTTATGAGATATTGCCACGATATATATTTCATCAAACATAATGAAGCTGGAACAAACAATGTGAGACTTAACATAACTGTGACTTTTTACCTCAGGAGACCAGCACAAAGCAGAAGGTATTATCAAGTTGTTTTATTATAAAAGTGAGTGATATGCATGCTTAAAACATGCACTGAGGGAATGAGAGGATGCAAAATATTAAAGTAACCCTAGACCTCATTAGCATAGCCTTCATCTGCAAGAACAGTACTGGCAATAAACTTTAGCTCAGTACTGATTTTTTTAAACTTCACTGCAGTTCCTTGTAATATCCTTTGTTATGTCAAATTTTAACTTCAAATGCAGTGAGCAAATTGCCCCATGTGTTTAAGTCTGGTCCTGATTTATACAAAAGGCACATTCTCTTTCTTCAAAGGCTGATTGAACAAAGTCCAAGAACTGTACTCCAAGGATGCTTTTTGGTTTCAAGTTAGCTGTTGAAGTTAAAAGATGTGATGTTTATGTTGCTTTTACTAAAGAATGTTATACCACCATAATCTAGAAAGCACACCATAACAACTCCCTAGTACGTCTACATAAAAAATATTTATTGGGAATACTTTTAAAGGCCACCTGATTTGTCATCACCAAAGGAGGATGATCAGTGTTCCTCCAGGTGAACAAGAGTTCCTGCCCAGGGAAAAGGACTTACTCACTTCTGAAATGCTCCAATTCCCATAGATCTGAGCTTTTGTCAGTCAAAACAGCACAAGTCTTGAAAGAAATGGAAAAATGAAACCTATTTCCCAGAAGGCACCATCCTAACCACTGCAGCGCATGTACTTTTAACAGATTTATGGCTTATATGTATTATAGTAGTTCCTCTTTTGGCAGCCCACATTTTATAGAAATTTTATTTACTTTCTTCTGGGACTAAAAGTTTTTCTCCTCATAAATCAGCCTGTTTCGGAAGACAATCATAATGGCATTTTGCTGCTGCTTGGAAAGAAGGTGACCAGAGCTCTGCAGTCGTGAGGTGCAGTCTGGGACCAGCTGTGCTGTGAGCTGCCTTCCCAGAAGGAATGAACATTGGAGCACTGCTGCACCCATGGCATTCCAGCACAACTCTCCAGCTGCATATTGGCTTCAGTCCTTGGGACACAGAGTCAACTCTTTAAAAGTCAGGTTTTCAGGGGGTTTCCTTCTCTGCATTCACTAGTCTCAATGCACCCAATTTCCCAGGACAAAATCCCAAACCAACTTCCTTAACAGAACAGCACCACTCCTATTCAAAGGCCTCAGTGAAAATAAGCAGCCTTGCAGGGAAACACCTCCTTCGAGAAATTATGGTATACACGGATATTTTACACATTAGGATACTGCCAGCATTTTACAATGCCAGCTACTATCGCATCTGTAGTAGCTAGGCCCTGTCTTCATAAAAATAGCTACTGGTAATGAACTACAAGTGTTCAAAGTAACATTGCTTACATGGCTTTGATTTAGCACTGAATGAAGAGAAAATATTGTCTAAATCTTTATTTCAGAGTTATTAACTAGTTATTATTTATTATTTGTTGTCATATTCTGTTGTATTCATTTTAATAAGCATTTAATTTAAGATCAAGTAATTTTTTCTTCTAAGTAATGGGATCATCTGCTGCCAAAAGCAATTCCTTCTTGCTTGCTTCTTTTGTTTAGTTTTATAAAATGAAATCATCACCATGTAATCCAGACTAATCACTTCCCTGACAATCTGTCAGCAAAATACAGGGATACATGGCTCAAAATATAATACAAGCAAAATATGGTATGTTGAAATCTGCCTTCCTTGGGCTGTCATAATTCCTGATGAAGACTGGCTACATGTGATACGCTCCATAGCAGTACTAATGGCTCTCTAAGGACTACTGCTGAAGTGATTTGCCCGTGATACAGCCTAGATATCCCTTGCTAAGAAATCTGAAAAATTATACACTTTCCTTGTAATTCCAAGTAAGAACTTAATTTGATTACGCATTTTGTTCTTCTCAAAGGGAACAGGTAATACAATGCATGAAACAAAGCCTTAAGAAAGGGGAAAAGAATATCAAGAACCTATAGCTAAAGCAAAAATCATTTGGAAAATACACCAGTTTTTTTGACTTAGACCAACCTGCCTAAGTCTAAATAGAAAAAAATGGAGAGAAGGATTGGCATCCAGAGGGACCCTGACAGGCCTGAGAAGTTGGTCTGCATGAAACTCACAAAGTTCCACAAGGCCAAGTGCAAGGTCCTGCACCTGGGCTGGGGCAATCCCAAGCACAAATACAGGCTGGGCAGAGAGAGGAGTGAGAGCAGCTCTGGGGAGGAGGACTTGGGGGTGTTGGTGGATGAGAGGCTGGACATGAGCTGGCAGTGTGTTTGCAGGTCAGAAAGATGATCATATCCTGGGCTGCACCAAAAGAAGCAAGACCAGCAGGTCAAGGGAGGAGACTCTCCCTCTCTACTCTGCTCCTGTGAGAGACCTGAAATGCCACATCCAGCTCTGGGGCTCCCAGCATAACAAGGATGTGGACCTGCTGGAGCAAGTCCACAGGATGGTCCCAAGTATGATCAGAGGGCTGGAGCACTTCTGCTATGAGGACAGGCTGGGACAGCTGGGCTGTTGAGCCTGGAGAAGAAAAAGCTTCAAGGGGACCTTACTGCACCTTCCAGTGCCTAAAGGGGCTTCTGAAGAGCTGGAGAGGGACTTTGCAAGGACAAGGGTCTGGAGTGATAGGAAAAGGGGGAATGGCTTCAAAGTGAAAGAGGGAGGATTTAAATTAGACATTAGGGAGAAATTCTTTGCCATGAGGGTGTTTGGGCACTGGCACAGATGCCAAGAGAATATGTGGCTTCCAAGGCCAGGTTGGATGGGGCTCTGAGCAACCTGTTCTGCTGGAACATCTCTGCCCATGGCAGGGGGTGCAACGAGATGGTCTTTAGGGGCCCTTCCAACCCGGACCGTATTATGATTCTATGCTTATGCATGACCTTAAAGCTCCTCTTAATGAGTGATTCTTGTAAAAACTACCTGGGGAACCTCTCCTTCATTTGAAATTGATTCTTGGCAGAGGAGATGAATCAGAAGACATTCAAAATCAGGAATATCCAGCTCTTCTTTGAAAGCCAGCCCTTAGGTTATGCTAGTTGAAATATTTCAGAACTGTCCTTAAAGTCACATTATTTCTTTAAACAGTCACAATTTTGGCTACTGTAAAATTTTCTAAGATAATTCATAACAAAAATTATCATCACCTCACTATGATCCCTAGAGACAGTTGTAAAAGCTTTTAAGACGACTTTTTTTTTCTAAAAAGAATTATGGACAACTTCTGCACCCATTTCACAATTTACATTATATATGACCTATAAAAATACAATCTCATCCTCATTTCTTGATTTCTTATTTCTACATCAAAAAGGAATGGAAAATGTGATATTAAATGAACTAGTCAGCCTTAAAGTTTGAGTAAATGACTTATATGAATTTTTGCATTATCTCTCGACAAATACCATACAGAATGTACAGGCAAAAAGAGAGGTAGCATTTTGCAAAATTCATTTAGTGCCATTAGCAGACTGTCGCTTCAGAGCAAATGGAAAAATCAGTTTTATCTCTTTTGCATTAATAAAAGCTGACATCTTTAAAGTGCAGTAACTTTTGTAGAATCTCACATGGTAATTTCAGTAATCTGGAACAAACAGACAGGAAGACACATTTTTTTCAATACAACATGTTGTTGCCAGAAACGGGAGTATTTAAATGGTCTTGTAGTAAATAAAGGAAAAAATCCTAAATTTTTAGTCACAAATTGTTGCAGCAGCCCTCTTGTTAGAGGGCCGAAATGAGCCGAGACACAGACTTCTTGTTTAGCACAGCATGAAAAGGGTCCTGGTTTATTCCCCTTTACAGCTCAGCCATCCTGACTCCAACTATTCTCTGACCCTGGCTGCAGCAGCTCCTACTGTAGGTTTCCCCTGCAGCCTCTGACTGCTGGTTATTTCCTGCTAAACCACAACTGCAGGTATTGGTTTGCAGGCTCTGAGTGCAGGCTTTTACCCAGCTAGACTGTGAAAGCAGGTAGTGGTTTGCAGGCTCTGAGTGCAGGCTTTTACCCAGCTAGACTGTGACTGCAGGTTCCAACAACAGGCTCTAACTGCAGACCCAGACTCACCTCACAGCAGTGATTCTCTCTCTCCCCAGGATCCTGCTTCTTCATGATGCTCTCATTCCCTCTTCCTCAAGGTTCCCCCTCCTTCCTCATTCTCCCCTCAGCAGCTCACCCACTCCCCTTTATCACATTATCTTTATTGGATATAGCTGTGACTTATCAGGGACGAGGCTGTATTGGGTAATTAACACAGCTGTCACTTATCGGGGGACTAAACACCATTCCAGAACCCAGGAAGGGCAGGGATGGCCACATCCATCCCTCCCTCCAGGCCTGCACCCTCCAAAATCCAGCCTGGTGCTTCTTCTTTCTCCTCATCCTACAGTGGTCTCACCCAAGCCAAAGGGCATCCACACCGACAGGGCCATCCCCGCCTTGGAGAAAGGGGCTGAGGGAAGGGAGCAAACCCCACATGTGCAGGACACATTGAGGTGTCCTTTAAAGGTGGTGCCTTGTCCCTGCAGCAGCGGGGACAGAGAGGCCACAGCTGGGAAGGAGAGTGGGATGCCTTAGGGTGCCAGGGGCTCCATCGCTGCAGGCGGCAGCCAGACCCAGCTCGTCCCCTGGTTCCAGCACTGCCCTCCTTCTCCAATCCCTTCCCTCCCACCCCCTCCAGCTCCCAGCCCTGCTCTGGCCGTGGCCCCACCCCTGCCCCTTGCCTTGGTGAGTGCAGCAATGCGCTGGGCCAGCTCTGCTTCCACCTCGGGCAGTGTCTCTGCCTTTCTCATTCCTGTATTCCCTTCTCCTACAACAAATTGCTTTCTAAACATGTTTCTGACCGAAGATTCATGGTCCTGAGCAAAGGTGCATATTTGTTGTATTTTCTGTATCACAGAGAAATGACTGTATTTATAACAAATTGTGTATTTCTGTAATGGGCCCCTCCACAATATATTCTGCTTTCTTAGTCCATTTTTCATAAGACTTCCCAGAGTCCATGATGAGAAACGTATACATGCAATTTAGTAATATTTTATAAATTTTGTACAAAGATGGTTTAACCAGAGAGAGCAAAATTTGACCTAACAAATATATAGAATAAAGAATTTATCCAGTGCTTTGCCAACGTTTCAAATACATTTTGTTTAGTGCAACATTTTTCAAACATTTTACTTCCTTCTCTTATTCTCTAGAGGAGATGAAAGTCCATGAGTAACGAATTGAGACCTACCATGAATAGGTTTGCTTTTCTCAGTCACCTTTAGGAAATTGCCCTAAGCCAGTGGTGTAAGTATGAAAACATTGTTAGTGTATTGCAACAACACGAACATTACTAGTTACATCTTGATTTCAGAGTTATCTTCTGCAGTATACCCTATATGTGGAAAAGACACTCTTGACACCTTTAAGGAGAACAGAGACTGAATTCCCCAGTTTCAGGGTACAGAACATAGTTGAGGTGCTTGCCTGAGGCTGATGCCAGATCCTGCATTTTTATGTGTGTGTCTGCACTGCTAGATTAACTAGCTGTCAGGCATGAACTGCAGAGCAGATTGGACCATCTAGGGGGGAATACGACAAGACAGATTTCCATCCAATAGTTTGAATTCTTTCTCTGCAGGAAATTTCAGTGTAAGATGCCAAATGGAATTCGGAAATTAAAAAGAAATTAGTAATAATTTTGAAGCTATAAGTAGAACACAGAAAAGCAAGGAATACAGAGTAGGACACAGAGCTATTAAATCTCCATGGAAAGGGCAGCTGCCTGCCTCTGTGCTCTTCCTAAGGGTGGTGGGAGGGCAGCGCAGGCCAGTGGTGGCTGCCCTGGATTTTGTGCCGCAGTGTAGAGTGAAGGAACACACACAGATAAGGAGGTACAGGCCCATGTGTCACAGGCAGTGTGGATTTAGCAAGGTTTGCATCCCATGGATGAGGCCCTTGCAGTGGCACTGGTCTTCTCCCCAGTAAACACATTTTAGACTCCTTACCTATTCCCCAGTCACCGCAAACCTAGGAGTCAACTTGAAAATTCACAAGTCTGACACTGTGCTCTGTCCCACAGGTTATTCGACGAATAACACGCCACAAGTTAAGGTTTTGGAACATTCAACCTGGAATAAATGTACATGAAAGAAACTAGAGAAGTTGGTATACACCATAAATTCTGAATGTTTTTACAACGCATGTTATGGTCAGGTCACTTTAATGCTTCCTTCCTCTTCCTCTTTTGTCTCCTAAGCAAGTTACTCAAAGACAAACTTTACCATCATTTTATTTGAGAGGATCTGTGGCATCTCTCTGGGTTATTCTTTGTTACTCCCACAGTGCTCCCTCAGCACTGCTTGCCTCCAGCCCTTCACTCATCTTCCTCTTCAAACTAAAGGCACTTCTCAAGCACTTCAGTGAACCACAGTTACTTAAAAGCCACAAGCACCAACTGGTCATTTGGCAAAGAATATTATTCTTACCCAGCTGACGTAATCAGCCTTTCTCAATTAGCACTTATGGATGTAGCATTTGCTCAAGGGCTTGTTTGCAGTGCACTTGGCTGCAATAGACGTGACTCCCAGATGAAGTAGGTTTGTCTTATCCATGTTGCCACCCATGAAATGTTTCCACACACAAATGAAGGAATACAGCTCAGAAAAAAAAAAAAATAAAGTGGAGCTAGAGAAAACACCCTGATGGGGTTTCTTTTTAATTATATGCCTGTTTTTTTGGCATATTCCACAATGCTAAAAATGAATACCACAGATGGAGGGTGGGTGTTAAAGGCCCATTGAACACTGAAATTTTACTAATTTGTTATAACAGGAAACATCTGTTCTAAATACAGTGTTTAGTAGCTCTTCTCATTTCAGTTGTGGAACATCAGTATTTACAGGACACTACCAAGAAATTGGTTGAACTCATGGTCACAGTCACTTCAAACCTAATACTGACTGATTTGTTGCTCTGAATCATTTCAACAACTACGGATTTTGGAATATTGAAGTATTTAATCAATTATCCTATGGTTTATCCATTCACCAAGGATTTGCAGTTACAGAACTGACAGAGAAACACTTATTTCAATTCTTTTTAGTAGGCTACATTTATTTCTATTTTTGTGAACGAAGTCAACAATTCTTTTACCAATCTGAAACGTTTTCAGGCAGTTTTTCAGACCAGATTTTCAGTGCATTTGGAGAAGATTTTAAATGCATGTTTATCCTAACTGATGCTTAAAGTATTTAAGGCCTCTTCATCTCTCAGCTAAGCCAATTTTCTCTCTCATAATCTCCTCTAACCTTTTAGTAATGTAGGAACTGTCACAATACATCAGATCCAAGGAGCTAACCACCCCAGTATCTAAGTTCTGCTAGGACTAGCAAGAGCTGTGTCAGGTCCTGGAACAAACAAAACATTTAGGGTTGATAATTAACCACCTCAAAGAGTCTGCTGCCCCCTCATCTACTCTGTATATATTAATTCTATGCCTCTTTTTTGGCTTTCTTGTCTGTTTGTTCTTCCCTTTTCATGAAGAGACAATTTTAATGACAGCAGCTCCACATAGATCCAGGTTTTGCTCCTGTGAGCATGTTAAGTTCTAAGAGACATCATCAATCAGCCTTTGAATGTTTAGTGTCTTTCAAGTTTCTTTACTTTGGCATGGTTCTTTGCCTTTTGTGTAAGTGCCTTCATGTGTATCCTCTTCAAATATGTTACCTACAGGAAGCCCTGGTTGTCTTGTTCTTGCTGCCTTCTTTATCCATAAGAGACATCAATCAATATCTGAAACAAGTCTGCTTTCTATTTGTTGTTACAAATTCTCCCTCCTAAATACAGTCGCTTGAAAGCAAGGGAGAGAGGACTTTTGGTTATCCTCTGTATTCATCTGTTTCAGATATGCTTCTGTTTGATGTGAGGGAGGTGAACAAGCAAGGCAGCTTCAAAAGGCATTGCTCCTGTGTTGGTTTTGCTTAAAACCACAAAGCTCAGGGGGGAAGGAGGCTGGGCTGGCTCTCAGTCTTCCAATGACCTTTGTTGCACGTTTGGCTGTTTCTTGCACAGACCAATGAAGGGAAATGCCCACAGCAGGCACACTGAGGTTTCCAAAAGCAGATCTGCTCTTCACAGTTACATCTATTGACACCCCAGTGCTGATTTGCAGAAGGTTTCCTGTGTGTTACAGCTCTGTGTAAAAGCTGCTTTAACAATAAAAAATTCAATGCAAACTTTTACAGGTCATCCCTGAAACAGGACACTGACAACAGCGAATATCCAAAATAAGACAGAATGCAGGTGGATAAAAGGTCTGCAGCTGCACTACCCCTTCCAGTAATGCAGATTCATGCAGAAATTTAGTCCTGGCTGCTGAAGAACAGAACCAATTGTAACGGGAGGCAGGGAGTAGGCCAGCTACTAACCTGTTTTAAGGCAGGGGTAATATGCAAACACCCAATATTCCACACATACTGGAAGAGCATGGGCAGTCCAGATGTATTGGGATTTGTTCTCCTCTTTTATTTGTTTCATCAGTTCTGTGCTTTTCTGATTTGTCAAGCTTTCAGAGACATACCCCACACAAACACAGTGTACACATGAGAAAGACAGACCCAGAAGAAACAGCGTACTTCTAAGGCAATTAAACAAGTAATGATTTCTTATGAAAAGCACTCTGCGAACATCAAAATAAACAAAAAAAATGCCTCATTTAAAAGTTTGAAGTAGAAGCAGATGACCCACTTATTATACAATTATATTTATGCTTGGCAATTGTATTTGGGTTCTCTTTGTTTACAGCTGTTTGTAATAAGAATTACTCAGTGCAGCCCATTTCAAAAATTATTGAAAGGCACAAATATACAAAATCTGCTAAACTTGTGGGAAAACTTGAAATTGCAAGAATGCCATTCCTAGTCCCCAATGTGCTTCCAAGGAAAGTCAGATAATATTCTGGGTGATGAGTCGTGGAAGAAGACTACCTTATCAGGGGCTACAGAGTATGAAATGCATCTTGCAGGAGAAATTCATATTTCACAACACTATGCTCATGCAAATTAGTGGTTTTCTTCCATATCAGAAAAGAAAGTTTACTTATCAATAATTTAGTTTTGAATTTAATACTGAAAAGTCTGATAGCTCAATAGCTATTGCTGTAAAGGAAGTTTCAGACTCATGTGGAGCTGCTGTATGTTTGACACAGACCATGAATCTACACACAAAACTCCATCTAAAAATGTCTCTTCAGAGTTATTTGATATTAAAAAATCCTAGAAAAGATAAAACAGGCAGAATAAATTTTGGATTTTAAAAGTGCATTAAAAATTCAACCACATAAAAATTTTCTTGTTCTATAACCTCAGATGTATTAGCATAACCATCACATGAATCTTTTCTCAGATGCTAGGGTTATTATAGGAACACAGGGCGGATCCTCAGCTGGTGAAAATCATTAGAGCTGCACAGAAGCCAATTTTTGCTGGCTGAAGTTCTGGCCCATAAAATCTCTTCTAAACCTGAAAGAACATCTTGTACTACAATATAACTGGTCTTCAGGTGATTGAAAAGCATCTTGATGAACAGTGTGGTTTCAGGAAAGAAAGCAGGACTGTATGCCTGACAAATTTCTGCTGTGTTCCTTTCTTTAACTTGATTAGAAAGATATATTCAAGCAAAAACTTGCATGGTACAATGCATCATTAGTCCCACGCTGCTTCCCAATAGTGAAACCATCAATTTTATTTTAGATGTGAATATGTGCAAGAGGTCTAACTGTAACTGGAACATTAGCCAGGAAGCAGATGGGGACTGTGATTGAGAGTCTGCCTCCTGGGTATATGCTGTACAAGGAGCAGCTCAGCAGAAGAGAGAAGGTTATCAAGCCCCCTTACAGTATATGCAAACTAGATATAAACACATCAACATAAGCCACAAATTTGGGGTTGGCCACTGTGTATTTAAGAAAGGATTCTATTTCATGTAAAATTGGCAAAGCAGTAGCCTCTGTGCAACACAAAACATGTTCTGTCTGTTTCACAGAGAGCAGTTTGGAATATCTATTTCTAAATTTGGAATGCAGATCACTACAGTAGGTATGAGTGATTTCAATGCGGAAAATGAAGTAATTGCAAATGTTGGGTGTAATGGAGAAGAGAGATCATATCTACAGATTTTTTTTTATGGATCCTTTAAATTTTAAGATTAACATATTTAAACCATACCCATATTTAAACCTTACATTTAAACAACTTGAGTTCAGATATTTTTTAAGAATCAAGAGTTTTGCAAGTACCAAATTATCTACTTTCCTTACCCAGAGCATGAGTAATAAACATATCCAATTCTAAAGAATAAACTTTCCACTCACTCTTGAAAGTAACATCAAGGACACAGTGTAGCTTGCACATTCCAGGTGTCATTTTCCTACATCAGCCTCCCAGCTGTCTTTACAGTCCCTGAGATGTCTGTTCCCTGATTTTCTCGTACCTGTGTTGTACATTTTGTCACTGCAAGTGGTTCAGGACTGCAGCAGAGAAGCCTCACAGTCCGTAAGGCTCTGGCAGAACACTGGGGGCGTCTCAGGGGTACTGAGTTTCACTTAGGCACCATTCTTATGATCAAACAGTGGAATAATATGAAGACCCAGAGCACCCCCATTTTCCCAGAGGATTCTCTTTTTTTTCTGCAGTGATTTTCACCTGGAATATTGCAGCTCCCACTCACTACACCTTACGCAGATTCAAACATGGCTGAAAAAAAGCCATTTTAGTAAGTGATGCAACATGCTACCAGTAACTCTGACTAGCTGTTGCACAGTTGCTTCTGGTAAATACCTGGCTCCACTTCTGTTCTCATAATGTGCCAAAGACTCTTTCTTGTTATGCTTTTTGCATTAGGGTAACTAATTCCAAAAATAATTTAGGTTACATATTCATAGAATATTATATATGCAATAACAATACAAACAGTAATTAACTCATCTAAGAGTATATCAAGCAAAGCAGTTACCAAGTGACCAGATAAACATGTGAAAATGGCAAAGGTTATAATTTCAATATTTGGATCCACAGAAAAATTATTTACCAGGAGTTTCCTACCTCTAATGATCATTACATTTGCAGAAGACCCATTCCTTTCTTTATGAGCAGATAATAAAGGTAATTGGAATTACTCATGTAAATCAAATGGAGAAGAAAAGAAAACCCAAGCGCACACTGAAAACACATTGTGTGACAATGCTGTAGAGGCCATCGGGAGCAGCTCCTTCCTCTGGAACACAATCACATCTGCTCTCTGCAGACTAATGTGCCATAGCAGGCAATTTAGTGCTACATAAACTCATCCTCAACACGCACTGTGAAAGCTCTCATTCAAATGCTGTACAGTTATTCCCACAACACTGCTTAGTGTTCTCACCATTATTGCTGACATTCTGTGAATACTGGAAAGACAAATAAATATAAGCAATAACCGGCGCAGAATTGCCAAATGAAGTAAAACCTGCCAAAGGAAGGCAGGTTCCTCCACCTTTTTTTCCCCAGTTTTCCTTTTATCACTTTAAGCAATCCTTCATAAAATGCATATAATGTCATCCTGGCTTCCTACATGGGTTCCATAGGGAGAAGTAAATCCAAACATTGATCCTTATAGACTTTATTTTCAGGCAATCTCTTCACAAAGATCTAACAGCCAGTTCTGTCCCTGACAGATCTACCACCTTGTTCCAGAACAATTCCTGTCTGCAGAAAGTGAAGCTTGCAATCTTTCTCCTCTAAATGCTCTCTATTTTCTTGATTACTGTGCCTAGTGTCACCATTCAATCTGTCAGTCAGATCTGTCATCTTCACATAATCTTCAGCCAAAGTTCTTCTAAGCTCACTGCAAAGCTGTGCTAAATCACACCAGTAATTTCCAGCAGTCTTAACTTCACTAAAATACACCATTTCCTGTCCAGCACCAAAGCCTAAATTCTTGTCCAAGTTCTATCTTCTGTCTCCTTTTCTTGCTCACTAAAAATACTGCTATGATCAGTATTTTTCATTTATCAGGAGTAATTTTGGTCGTATCCCCTCCTTTTCAGTATTTCCTCTTTTTCAGTATGCTTTCTCTCACACACAGACATACACACACACACCCCCCAATCAATCAGTCTTGACAGTGCTTCAGATGTTAGTGTGCCAAGATCACTGCCAGCTATGGCGACTAGCATGACCTTAGAGTGCTTGAAGGTTTTCCAGCTGTCTGATGTATCCTGCACTCACAGCTGCTTGGAATGAGCAAGGAAAGAAAGTGATCTGCACTTTTCTCCTGCCTTCATGCAGCGTCTAGCAGTATGGACTCCTCTCCACAAAGCATGCTCTCATATGCCTGAACAATGCATCAAGCAAGACAGTCGAATTTCCCTGCTGGGAATACTTTTTTTTTGTCTAACATGTCAGTTCTGCTATAGCATATTGGTCAAATAAGACTTAGTCTTTAAAAAAGAGAAAACTCTTTTGTCTGGGACAGTTTAAAATAGTTCTTGATTGTAAAAAAACCAGAAAAATGAAAAATTCCTCAGGCTGGGATGGTATGGATATAATTTCATGTATTCTAGATTTAGTAATTAACATAAGAGGCTTCATAAAGAATCTGGGGTTCACTGAATACTGAAAATACAGTTTTTCAAGTGTATAAGCTCTGTTTCGGTCATTTAATTTGACACAGAACCAGAGTTCTTAAAAAATTGTCTCCATTTGCTATTACTAACAGGAAATCCATAATAAACTAAGTTTAGCAAAGAATTTACACTACCACCTGTTCTTGTGCATGAGGGCATCTTAATGATTCAGAATGTGGGAGAAAGTTTCCTGTGCCTATTTCTAAGTAAAATTCCACAATGGTGCAAAGCATGTTTTGCATGGTGCAAAACCTATCTGGCTAATTATACTTTAGCTCAGGTGTGCAGGTAGCCATGGAGGTTTGCAGCATTAACTCACATAAAGTGGCAATCCAGTGACTTGTGGAAATGCAGGTGGATTTGCAGCCCATGCTAAGGCCTCTGCTGCCATGGCTACATCCTAGCTGGCACTTTGTTCCTTTAAAATGAGCCAGAGAATTCTCAACACCGTTGACTGGTGTGGCAGAACTGTGATGCTGCAGACTGATGCTACCAAGGCAGAGGCCAGCATGGTGTCCTGCTCATGTGGGAGATCCAGCTGGGATGAGCCCTGTTGCCTATCCAAGAGTCATTTTTGTCCTCTCACGCTTGGCAATATGTACCTACTCATTGTTGCATACGTCCACAAGGTGCTGTAATTAAAATTCTGCTCTGATTTCCAGTATAAACCATACTATTTTAGTAGAAACCTTTCCTCTGAAATGACTCCTACATTTGGTACCTACAGTTTCTTATGATTCTTTTATTGGAAGTGGAGAGAGATGTTGGTTAATTGTGTTGTATTAGTAAATGTTTTATGTGTTAAAAATCATTCACGTAATTTGAAAGGAAAGACTGTGATTATCCAAAATCTGGTAATTGAACCACTGAAATAAGAGAAGTGTTTAATATATATAAAATTTTGATGATTGCCTTGCTGGGATTTGTCTATGTTAATGAAATATTTAGATTAACCTTCAGCTCTTGCCCTTATTTTGCAATGTTTTCAGACCAAGCTGTTGACCAGCTGAATTCAAGCTGGTTTCCCTGGCCTTTACTAGTATTTTGTAGAACAAATGCCCTCAAGTCTGTGTTCAGAGCTGAGCACTGTTGAGCAAGGTAAGAGGATCCAGCTCCAAATTATTTCTGCCACAAGTGGCATAAAATAAAAACGAAGAGTTTGGAAACAGGCAAATTCCAATTTCCCTTCCATAAAAGGAAAAACCGGAGCAGGGGACAGAAGAAATCAAGGTTAATGATTAATGGGCTAAGAATTTCTTGCAAAGCATTGCTAATTCTTTCCTTCTCCCATCTCTTGGCAGAATTTAGCAGAGCTCTCACTCCAAGAAAGAAAAAATGAAAAGTTTGCAACTTCTTTCATTTTTATTGCTTTCTTGTATCATCGTCTCAGCAAATACATATGAAGGAAAGAAAAAAGGTAATATACTATCAAATATAAATATTGATCATGAACTTTAAAAAAATGTTTATGCTATAAAAATTTAGTAGTATTGACTACTGATTAATTAGTATAGTCTGGTCATCAGGATGTTGGGTTTGGGTGCTATGTTCCCTAAAATATGGCATTTATACCTGTCTGTATTTATCAGAAAATGTAGTTGTTTATAATTACCACATATTTCCCAGGGTGAGCCCATACCTGTTGAGACTACATAATTAAGGTAATCTGACCTTTAACAAAACTTCTTATGAAGCTAATTTTTAAATGTATTAATTTTAAAATATTCACTGAATTGATAATGTTATAATCTTCTTTGGCTGGAATTATTCTCTGTGACAGATTTAGTCTCCTACTAGGAATCAAAATTTTCAGCTACCTGACAGTGTTTAAGCTTTCATTTTCTGAGTTGCCTAATGCAGACTGCCTTTCATCTCAAGTGGATGAATATCTTTGAGTGAAAGAGATACATCTGCAGTAGGTTTTGTTGAGCAGTGCTGTGAAGGGTCTTTATCACTGGCATGGTTTTACAAGCATTTCCTATGCATTTGTGACACTGCACATTATGTCAGGATCTGTGTGACTGTTGAGTAAGACAGAGCATCAAGCAACTGCATTTCTTAAAACCTCTGAGATGTGATTGACAAAGACAATGCCATGCTTGACTTCTCTATTGATATATACAAAGCAAGCATTAGTTTTCCTTCTTATCTAACTGCATTTCAAATGCTCTGGAGGGGGTAAATGTGGTTTTCTCCTTGGCTGGAAATAAAGCAAGATATGCACATTCACAGAAGTGTGGCCCCTTACAGCAGCTGTGGTTTGTACTTTTGTTAATTTATATTAACACTTTGCTACAAAAAAATGTTTTATATGCAATAGACACCGTGATTTCAATCCTATGCCTACAGGAGGCAGGACCAACTTTCTTTGATTCTGCACATAAAATTTCCCCCTGGGTTTAACTTGGAACAATATAAAATCCCTGGATTAAAACACCCTGAGAAACTTCAATTAATGCCATAACCTGGCCTGGTTTACCAGAGAACGCCTGCACATCCTTCACAGTCACTGAACCTTAGAAAGCTATTTAGAAATGTTGACCAATTCTGTATTTTTGAGAGAACCTAAAATAGGAGCACTAACTTTAGTTTGAGGCTTCTCCCATCATCTTTGCTCAGATGTATTCAGATTCCACTGCGTGGTCAAAGCTTAGTTCCCCATAGATACATAAGGCAGAGGGGAAGCCACTGTCCCCCCGTTCTTTCACAGTCACAGGTCCTGCCTCATGCAGTTCACATTCTCCTACCCCCACGACCTGTGGCACCATTTATAGCCAGGTCAGTCACTTCACTCTCTCCATCCCCCTTTCCCCTCATGACCTAGGACTCCTGTATCATGGACTTCACTTGTTTGCTCATTGCTTCTGCAGTTTAAAACCTTACTTGTGGGCCACAAACAACAGGTCACATGTCATATTGGCACTAGCAGATATTGGCCTAGCTCATAGTATGTTGAGGCAAGAGACTGGTTTCAGAAACAGAGAAGGTCTATTCCTAAAAATGCAAAAAAATCTACTGTATTTTCTTCCAGAGGCTCCCCACAGCCTAACTAGATCTGCTACAGGGGGTAGGTACAAGGCTAAAGATCCTGGTATTCCATTATGCTGAACTAAGACCCTCATCTCTTGTCACTTTTAAATCAGTCCAATTCCAGTTCCAACTGTCCATTTGCATTAATGTGTATTTCTGCATCTTGCACTCCCTTGGTATCCTTCTCCAATCCAACCTCAGCCACACCAACCTTGGCCAGAAGATAATGTAATTCCCAGTTCTCAAAACTTTGCCTTATTTCTGTAACCATTTGACTTGTCAGCAAAGCTCTGCTTGTTCTGTGTGTGTTGGCTGCACCTGGGAACCCCGGGGAGTCTTTTTCCTCATTTCACTTCTCAGTGAGGCAGACTCGTTTGCCGCAATGGCAGATGCAAATGACAGTAAGGCATTACCTCACACTAAGGAAGGCAGCAAAGCTTTTAGCTCTGCATAAGAGGCCTTTTAATGCTGTCAAGAGGAGACAGCTTTCCGTGAGCATTGAATCTATTTTACCTGGGTATCCTTCTACCTTGGAGCTCACTTGTTCTTGTCTTAGCAGGAACTGCAGCATAGAACAGCACAACTATCAGGAGTGCAAAGCCTCCTCAGGGATGAGTGTCTGGTACAGAATTCTAGCACAAGAAATTACCTATGAGAGAGCCATTCTCTAAAACAACAATCACTATGTTATTTGTGTCCAGAAAATAAAACAACGGCTTCAATTTTTTTCTGTACCATTGTATCTACCTACACAGTAAAAGAAACCACATTGCAAAATCAGAACTTATAGGAATTAGAATGTAACAGGTAAATCAATTTAGATGAGTGTATGTAAATATTTTTGATCATATTATGTACAAAAATATATATTGTAGGTTCTTATTTTATACTTAATTATGTAGAATAAGATGGAGTGCGTTACCAAGCAAAGACAACACCAAATTTAAAACACACACAGGGTTATTCTTAAAAAAATACAGAGGGTTTCTGAAATGCCATGGTTTTCTTGTACATTTATATAGCAGGGAAGAAGTTTGGCATTTTTGGCAAAGGTTCATTTTCTAAAAGCAGAATTCCAGAACAAGTAATAAGCACCTAAAAATAACATCCCTGAAACTGAGCCAAGATGATTCTTTCTACAAGCATGTGAAAAATATTTCAACATAAGCTCTTATTTATTTTGATTCCTCTCCTGTAAACATAAAAGTAGGTAGGAATATTTTCCATTATTCCACTTCCTTGTGCAGAGCAGAGTTATACAGCAGTTGACATGAAAATGCATACTGTTGAGCTAGCACTTCTTACTTGACAGTCTCACAGCTGGCAGTTGAGCTGCACTTTGTTTTGCCCAAAAGAGAAGGTAACATCTTAGCTGTCATCTAATTCTGCTATGTTTTAAGTACTGCAGCGCTATCATCACCGTAGTATCATTATATACAGGCCATAGGAATGGGTTATACCAAAATCTGAATAGCTGTTATGTTTTCTTTATTCCCCAAGTGGATTACAGATGCAAGAGATGTTTGGTACAGCAAATATATATCAAAGTCTAGATAAAATTCCCCAACAAAAACTTCCCCAGTATGTGGGGTATACCAAAAATTATTACCAAAATAATAATTTCTACCTGAAGAGGAAAAGCTATTAGAAACACAAAAAGCATAGAAGATTCAAAAGCCATTTAGACTGTAGACATAGAGAACTCAAGTTAGCCCATAGAAGCAAGTCTAAAAACGATTAATATTTCTGATTTACTTCAATGTTCTTATTGATCACCTCCTATGTTTAAATTCACATCACTTCTAGTTAGATCACTTAAACAGCGATTCAGGAGCTAAATTTTGTGACATACAAAAATAATGGTCCAAGAAGTCCTGGAATTTGAAAATTCGGAACCAGTTACACTAATGATCTATGTTATGATATTATCAGAAGTAGTTCTGCAAAACTATTTGCTGCCATTTTCTGATTGGCTATGTTTAAGGTTTGCATTGCTCCCAGAAGTCTTAGAATTCTACCAAAATTTCTATGACCTAAACCAGTTATTTTTGCTTCTGTCATCTGGAAAAATCTATGAATATAATTTCAGGCATAAATCTTCACTACAAGATGCAAAATATAATCGTAGTTTAACTAAAAGAAGGCCCTTTGCTTTTCCCATGAAAAGAGACAATAACAGGAACCCAACTGACAAAGGAACTATCCATGCATGAAACAACTTTCAAAATTTCTACTAAAACAAGTGACTGAACATCTTAATGAGGAGCTTAAATTCACCAGTGGATTGCAATTCATACGAGTTGAGCATCACACTCTTCTGACTATTGCTGTCTGAATAGTGCTTGCATATGACACTAGAAAAACCTGAACATACAGAACACTTCTTGGTAATGTGGCACTGCAATCAAACTGCCTAACTGATTGTATTCCTTTTTCTCAAACTAGAGAAGGCTAGAACTAGTTTGAAATACAAATACATAGTTTCAATGGAAAAGAAGTATCAATAAAAACATACTGCATCAAGCTCTGGGATCCTCAGCACAGGGAAGATGTGGACCTGTTAGGGTAGGTCCAGAGGCCATAAAGATGATCAGAGGGCTGGGGCATCTCTCCTACAAAGACAGACTGAGAGAGTTGGGGTTGTTTAGCCTGGAGAGAGCTCCAGGGAGACTTCATTGCAGCCTTTCAGTACCTTAAGAGAGAGGAGAATGGAGAGAAAGGAACTTTTTATATGGGCAGAGAGTG
>WAAE01008543.1:0-10320 GCA_013400495.1 Nicator chloris
GTGTGCTTCAACCAGCTGGAAGCCGTGTCAGCTGCCGCCCTGGCTCAGCTGCCTCGGCTGCGCTCACTCCTCCTGGGATCGAACCACCTAGACCGGAATTACTTGGCTAACGGGGAAGCTTTCCATCTGCTCAGGAATATAGAGGTCCTGGACCTGTCTGTGAATAACCTGGAGAGCCACATGGCCAGCTGGTACATCAGCAACCTCACCAGCCTGAGGGTGCTGGATCTCTCGGGGAACACGATGACCAAGCTGCTGGCAGGGACCTTCCGGAACTCGCCACGGCTGCGCCAGCTCGACCTCAGCAACAACTACATCATGGAGATCCAGGAGGGAGCTTTTGAGCCTCTGGAAGAGCTGGAGGTGCTGAACTTGGCTTTGAATTCTCTCCACTGTATCTCTGGCTTCAGCCTCACGCAGCTGCGAGTTTTAAACCTCAGCCACAACGCCCTGGAGCTGTTCTTCTCCGAGGAGGGAGCGGAGCCCTACCTGCTCCGAGTGCTCGACTTGAGCCATAACAGACTCCTCTCTTTTCCAGAGCTCCCCAGAGCCCATGATCTCACACACTTAAACCTCTCCAACAACCTCATTGCTTCCCTGCTCCCAGGCTCACCGCATCCCAAGGAGTACATCCTGCTCTACAAGGAGATGCAGAGGTTCAACAGGACCGTGCGTCCCGTGGCTGCCCTGACACACGTGGCTGACCTGGATCTCAGCAATAACCGCTTGGAGCTGTTCCCATTTTCCTTCTTCCACAGCCTGGGCTCCCTGCACAGCCTCAGCCTGGCTAGGAACTGTCTCCAGGACGTGGCCAGGGAGTCTGTCTCCAACAGCACAAAGCTGTCCATGCGCTCGCTGGACCTCCACAGCAATGCCCTCCGTGTGCTGCCACGCTGGTTCTTCGATTCCCTGCCTCACCTGGAATCCATGGATCTGGGCTCCAACAGCCTCCAGCCTTGTGAGAGCCAGGGGAATGACCAGGGAAGGGATTTGGGAGGGGATTCTCACACGTCAGCCCCCAGAGACACCTGCACCCCCTTCTACAACGTGCCTCGCTTGCAGCACCTGAGCCTGTCCAGGAACAACATCTCCAGGCTGCAGCCCCACGCCTTCAACCGGACCCCGCTGCTCTCCCTGGACCTGTCAGGAAACAGGGACTTGTCCATGCCCATGGAAGCACTGGGGGGCTTGGAGCTGTCCCTGCAGGAGCTCTCTCTGAGGGACAACCAGATGGACGAGGGCCAGGCAGCACTGCCCTGCCTGGGCACGCTCCGAGTGCTGGACCTGTCGGGCAACCACCTGAGCCTGCTGCCCACGGGGCTTTCCTGCTCCCCGCTGGAGAGCCTGGACGTTCGGAATAACAACCTGCAGAGCTTGGGAACAGTTGGGAGCTGGTCCCACAGCCTGAGGGCCCTGGCTGTGGCTGGGAACCCCTGGAGCTGCTGCTCACTGGGCTGGCTGGACACGCTGCGTGCGGTTGGCGTGGCCGTGCCGGACCTGCGCCAAGCCCGTTGTGTCTTCCAGGAGCACGGCCGGAATATTTCAGCCAGGATCACCGGCACTCCCCAGTGGATCTGTCCCCAGCCCGAGAGCACTGCCTCGCTGGCTCTGCTCGTGGCCCTGATGGGCCTTTCCCTCCTTTGTGCCTGGGCTTTCTGCCTCCTGAGGAAAGGGCGGAAGGCTCCGGGATGTGCGGGACTTGGGAGCAACAGGGTGGGAGTGTCCCTGCCCCATCCTAAAGGAGAGGGGCCAGCCGAGGAGAGGCCACCTGACAGCATCACCCAAGTGTAGCCCAGACCTGCAGCCATCGGTCAGAACTCTAATTATTATTAATAATATTAATATTAATAATATTATTGTGGTTTCGGTCTCACTGGTGCCTGCGTGATTTGTGAACCCAGTGACAGGAGCGTGGTGGGTGCTGGGCTCTGAGCTGCCTCCCCTTCTCCAGAAGGGACATTCCCCACTCCTCTCTGATCCTTGCCAGAAATTAAATATGGAATTTGGGGTGCCATCATACATTCCCATCTCTCGGCACAGGAAACCAAACCCCGGGCTGGCTGCATTGAGCAGCCCTTCCTCCACATCACAGTCAGCTGGACAGGGATTGTCTCCACTGGGGCCACCTGGGTGTTTCCCAGCTTGCCCAGCAGCCCCTTTAAGAAGGTTTAATAGCTCTGCTAATGCCCTGCTGCTGCTCCTGAAGCGTTTCCTAACCCAGGAAGAAGCAGGAGGGAATGGGAATGGTGCTTGGTAGTGGGTCACAGTGCCGGGGTGGGGGTTTCCGTGGGAACCTGCCCACCTCTCTGCTGCCTTTCCTTGCTGGATGTTGGGAGGAATTCTGCCCTGTCCTCACCCACTGGGATCGTGGGAATGGGAGCAGTGGAGGTCTGTGCTGTCCCTGGCTGGCACAAGATGCCCCACCCTCGGTGCCAGGACCCCCGAGGTGATGGTGACAGAGACAGCTGGTCCCAGCAAGAGGTAACTGCTGCCCAAGTCATGGTCCCGGATGGATTTGGCACCCCCTGAGCACCTCCTAAAGCCAGGGATGATCCAGGGGGTCAGACCCTACCTCAGGAAGGCAGCAGGAGGAGGTGTTGAGTGGGATTGTCACTGTGTGATGGTGTCCATCTCTCCCTGGAGTGACCTGTCCAGCTTTCCAGGGCAGAGTGGGAGCACCTGAAGGGCTGGGCCAGCTCCAGTAAGTATAAAACTGAGGCTGTAGTGAAACCTTTAATGTTTCACATCCATTTGGTTCCACCTTGGAAGTCCCCAGCTGGGCCCAGTCACCTCCACTCACCTGGTGGGTTGGAGCTGTGGGAACAAAAGGGCTTGGAAGTTACTTAAAATCCTAATTGCTTATTTTTCTTCCTTTTTTTTTTTTTCCTTTCAAACTTATCATAGTTTTATTGGGAAGCAAAAAGGGCATTTTTGGTGTAAAATATGTCGGGGCTTCAGCTTCCTGTCCTTTCCTGNCGTCAGGCCTTCAGCTTCCTGTCCTTTGCTGGGCATACAGCTCCAGGACCCCGGTGATTTTGGTGGCCCCCACATTTTCACCCCTGCCTCAGTTTCCCTCGGACACAGAGCTCTGTGCCCTGTCACAGGGAGTGGCTATGGCAGAGGAGCCTGTCACTGTGTGTCACCAACCTTCAGGACCTTGGGGACAGGAGGAAACCCAGCCTCCAGCTCCAGGGCTGCTGTTTGCTGGATCTCCTGCTGCCACACACCCCCATCCCCTTGGAGCTCCTGTTCCCGTGTCTCTTTCAGGTCACAAAAGTCCCCGTGCCATAGCCACCACAACCCTTGTCCTCTCCCATCCCAGTGCTTCCCAGCTCCATCCCCAGTGCTGTCCTCAGCTGATGTCCCTGGGAGGCCACAGCCAGCTTGGCTCTGGGCATGGAGTGTCCCAGGAGCTGCTGTGCCCACCTGGGGCTTCTCCCCAGCACTGTCCCCTGTCCTTGGGTGACACCTGAGCTCCCTGGGGCAGGCACTTGCTTTCCTAGTGTCCACAGGTGAGCTCAGACTGTCCCTGGGGCAGGGATTTGCCTTTCCAGTGCCCACCAAGTGCTGGGACAGCAGGTGGGTGAGCTCAGCACATCCCTGATGCCATGCCAGCCTCCTGCCCCAGTGCTTGGTGACATTGCAGGGACACTTCAGGGCCCAAAGTGCCTTCACTGGGTGTTTCTGGTGCATTTTTGTGGCCTCTGCTCCTCGTTTAACCCCTTCCCAGGCTGTGCTTCCCACTCGTGTCACCAGGAGATGTCCTGGCTTTGTGCTGCCGCTCCCACCAGCATCTTCCTGGCGTTGAGCTCGGAGCTGGGGACGGGTGGGGACGCTGGGGACGGGCGGGGACACCACGTACCGCCGGGTGCTCAGGGACACCATGTGCTGCCGGCACTCGGTGCCAGGCACTGCCTCAGGCATCCTGAGTGTCCCCAGCCGTCTTTATCCAGTGTCATGTCCCCGCGGAGCAGCAGCTGGTAGGGATTGACCCCTTCAGGGCAGTGGCACTTGGGGACAGCGGCTGCTGATCCTGAAGTTTCCCTGGGGATTGAAGCATCTGCTGGAAAATGCACTAAAAACAGGGGGAGGGGGGAGAATCCTGGGGCTGCTTTTACCCCACAGAAAAAGCTCCCAAATAACTGACCTTGATCTCAGAGGATTTTTGCAACTTTAAGGATTCTGTAAAGCCCGGGGTGAGGGGGGAAGAGGGAGAACTTCTCAGGCTAAGGAGGGGCTATGAAGGTGTGGAAAGTGAGCCGGGGCAACAGTGTTGGGTTATCACCATTAATGATGTCCGTGTGCTTTCCTGACTCAAAAAAAAATGGGATTCCAGATTGTGGTCTCATGGATTTGCCAAGGATTGAGTCCAAGGGGAATGTCCCCTTCTTCCAGCCCCAAGAATAGCTTGGCCAGGAGCAGGACATGGGATGAGCCTGTGCTGGCCCAGGGGACAACGAGGTGGCACTAAACCATGTTCATGTCCCCAGAACCAGCATGAGGCCAAGAGAAACCCGGGGTCTGTCCTGAGTTCTGCACTGCTCCTCATCTGGAGCTTCCCATGCTTTAGGGGAAATGGTTTTCCTATCCCAGGCATGTCTTGGCATTTCCAGTGTTTTCTTGATCCAAAAGGAGGGCAAAAGGTCTGTAGAATATTAAATTTTGAACAAATAAAGTGGCGATGCCAAAAATGTTGCATTTTCATGTCAGGCTGGAAGGCGGCAGGAGTGTAAATTTTGGTCTGACAAAAAAAGCAGCAGTGATTAAAATGTTGTGACCATTGACAAATTTTCTAGAGAACTGGTTGAGAAATCCAGTGGAACTCATTCTTTGCAGTGGAAAGCCTTCACATTTTCCTGGATCTGCATTTTCAAAGAAGAATAGATTTTTATCAAAAATTTCCACCGAGCTGTTTCATTAACCGAGGTGGAAATTACCTTCCCTCAACTCACTTCAATTACAGTGGTTTTGCTTTTCCCCCTTTTCTTCTTTTTTTCCCTTTTCCCTCTCCTTTTTTCTTTTTTTCATGATCCAGAGCTTCATCTGCTGCAGGAGCTGTAGGATATCCTGGGAAGTGCCTGGCAGATCCCTCTCCTCAGGCCACCCCAGCCAGGCACAGTGAGGAGAGGAGAGCATTTCTCCTCCTCTGTGTTCAGACAGCCTAAATTAACCTAAATCTCCCCAATCCTGATAAGATAAGGAAGATAACGGGTCCTTTCACCCAGCTGAAGGTAAATCCCCTTCCAGAGGGCTGCTGGAGGTACCATTTCTTTTATTTTCCCTAATATTGCTGCAGTGCCCATTCCCGAATCCTTTTGATCTCACCGAGGCCCAAGCCTGGGATGTGCTCCTGGTGAATGTGGCGCTTTCTCTGTGGCTTTGGGATGGGACAAGAGGCTGGTGGCACCTCCAGGACACTGCCCTGTGTCCCTCCCATCCTTAGGGCTGCTTCCCATTATCCCTCCCTGCCACAGCTACTCCGTGACTGGCACAGCTCCCCTGGCAGCTCTTCTCAGCCCGGGGAGGGAGGCCGGGCGTGTCGTTCATGCCACTTTTCCTCCTCTCCAGGGGCTCTGGCCGGGCTGGGACCTCCAGCCCGAGGTGCCTCGGGGGGTGGCAGATGTGGAACGTGTCGCCCCGGGTCCCCGCTGCCTTGCAGAGCCCTGCGCTGCCTCTGCAGCGTCACCTCCCAGTGACAGATGGGACAGATGCTGCCACACGTTCTGCAGCTGATGCTCCCTCCCAGCTGTGCCTGGGCTGCCTGCACGGGCACACAGGCAGCTCTGTCACAGGGAAGTGTCAGCCCGTGTTGTGTCCTCACAGCAGATGCAGATCCACTGTCCCTGCTCCCAGGTCCCAGATTTGGGACGCTGTGGGGACAGGTGACACTGGGAGGTGACTGTGCAGGATCAGGTCCCTGCCACCCCCAGCCTGTTCTCGGTACCTGTCCCGTGCTCTCTGGAAAGAGGAAGGGGATGGTTTCCCTGAAGGAAAGCAGAGCTCCATGGCAGGAAGGGCTCCTGACACCCAGGATGACAGTCCCACTGTCCCCAGCCTCTAGAGGGGACGGGAAGCTCCCAGTGTCCAGCAGCAGCAGGAATCTCATCCGCGGCCCCTGGGCTGTGGCAGGAGCTGGAATGTCAGTGCCACATGACCACATGCCACCACCCCCTGCGTCACTGTCACCGCACTGGCACAGCCTCCACGCAAAGGGATGTGGCTCCTCACAGGGTTGCTCAGTAGGTGAGGGTGAGGTGGGGAACTGAGGTCAGCGGGTCCTGAGGGGACACTCTGATGGCAGGGGACCCCCTGGAAGGTCCCTGGCTCTGCCCCTCCTGAGCCTGGGAGTCACAGGCCATCGGGAGTTGGGACAGAGCGTGGGGACCCCATCGCTCACACGGGTCACAAACCACTCACAGGTGTTTGCTTTGTCCCCTGTCCGAGTCTCAGGAGCAAGGGACACCAACCTTTGGCCCTCCAGGACAACTCTTTGCTGTTTCTCCACTAAAGCCTCATGCCAGGATCTCTGACCCAGCATCAGCTCTCCCCCTTTAGCCTCTCCTGGAGCTGTCCCCTCCCTGTGTCCCCAGGGTGGCCAACACCAGCAGCGGGGGGACCTTTCCCAATGTTCTCCCGGCTCCTTTGGTCTCCCTGCCAGTGAAGCACCAGCTGGGAAAGGGAAGCCTCTCCTGGACTGGGAATCCCCTCCTGCCTCCCTCCTTCCCACAGAGCCAGCCCAGCTTGGAACAGGAAGGAAGGGGTATTTTAAGCACTCACCCTCCTTGGTTGTTCCAAGGATTGAGCTAAAAAGAGGAATTGACGTTCAAAGGAGGGCTGGCTTTGCTTTAAAAGGAAGGGTTTGTGTTTTTCCTACTACTCAGTCATTGCAAAACTTTCCTGTGAAGAGGGATTGGTAAAAATACCTCTGGTGGGAGGTGGCAGGCTGTGACATTGGTGCACAGTTCCCTGTGCTGGCCCTGCTTCCCTTACCCAGTTCCCAGGGTGAACTCCCATCCCAAAGGAAGGAATGGGGTGGGACTAAGCCCCGCTGTCCTGATGCTGATCACAGCTCCCATCACCTGTGAAGGGAATTCCCTCCTGCCAGCCCATCCTGGAGTGGTTTGTCTCTGCATTCCTGCTCTCCGGCAGCTTCTCCTGACCATTCTCATGGCTTCGGAAGCCCCTGGGAACTCAGGTACCTTCCCAGATGTTATCCAACCCCAATGCTGTCCTGGCAACCCCCTGGAGATCCTCCAGGTCCCAAAACAAGACACCATCCGCACTCTGAGGAGGCGTTTAGCTGGAAACTACAAAGGACAGAACACAAAACACTGGGTTTGATGTTTAGGGAATATAGACTTGGGTTATCCCTGTGTTCCTCCTTTTCTCTCTGCCCTTTAACAATCCCCTTGTTGGGGATTTGAGAGTGACCTGGGACCCTTCCTCAAGGACCACTGCTCCAGCACAATGAGCTGTGGCCTTTGCATCCCAAGGGAATAATTTGGGAAGGACAATGATTCAAGCCACGTGTCCTGGTTTTAGTGCATGTGATCCCAAGTCAAAGGAAGGTCATGAGGGGACAATGATCAACCATCCAGGCATGTTCTGTCAAGGTGAGAAGCCACAGGGGGGGATGAAAACCAACCCCTAGTTTGGTTTCTCTCAAGGAAAAGCACCTTCCAGAGAGAGGGGAAGTAGCACAGCCAGGGAGAAAGTGAAAGCCTAAAAAGTGGGTTTCAACCTGTGACCCTTTCCAAAACCTGGGGTCAGCTGGGCTTGTGTCAAATGTCACCTCCCACTGTGGGAAAATCCCGGCCTACCTCGTTCCTCACGGGCTCCAAGCAGCACTTTTGGTTTTGTACTTGTATGAGGGAGAGATCCTGAGAAATACACCTTGTGACAGGCACGTGCCAGCCCTGATGCCCTGCCATGGCACCTTGAGCAGCCTCTGCTGGCACTTCAGGGCTGGTGCCTGTGCCAGCTCAGGGATGTGCACTCCTCTGGGTCAAGGCAAATGTGCATTTTCAAGCTTTTTGTAAATAAAATCAGAAAAAAAATTATGAACGTCTGCTGACCTCGAAGGAGGGTGCAGCCAGGGAGAGGTCGGGCTCTGTTCCCAGGGGACAAGGGACAGGACAGGAGGACACGGCCTCCAACCATGCCAGGGGAGGTTAAGATGGACATTAGGGATAATTTCTAATGGAATGGGCTGCCCAGGGCAGTGGTGGAGTCACACCTCTGCAGTGATTTAAAATTCATGTGAATGTGGCACTTTGGGGACATGGTCAGTGGTGGCCTTGGCAGTGCTGGGGGAACTCAGCCCCCTCCCAGGTGCTGCTTGGGGACGGTCACTGCTAATGACAGCTGGACCTCCCTCCAGCCCCTCCTTGTCCCTAACCCTGTGAATGGCTCCGAAACCGCCTTTGTTCCCCTCCCCTGGGGGCAGGACCCGCCGCCACCGCTGCTATAAAAGGGGTGGTGAGGCCGAGCGGCCCCAACCCTGCTCCCAATCCCTGCCTCAGCCCCATCCCAGCTCCCAGTCCCCATCCCAGCCCCATTCCCGGTAATGGGCCGCCCTTCCGCCGCTGCCACCACGCTGTTGTGCCAGCTGAGCCTGTCCGCAGCCATCCAGTGGCTGTGAGTAGGGATCTCTCCTTCCAGAGCCCCACTTGGCGGTCCCTCGGGGCGCTGTGGCCCCCCCAGTGACCCCCACCTCTCCCCACAGCGGGCTGGCTGGCAGCGGGGTGGCCTGGAACGAGAGCCAGCACTGCCGGCTGCTGGTGCCGGAGCAGCTGCAGCTGTGCCGCCGGCACCTGGAGGTGATGCCCAGCATCGTCCGCGCTGCCCGCCGGACGCAGGAGCTGTGCCAGCAGAGCTTTGCAGACATGAGGTGGAACTGCTCCTCCATCCAGCGTGCCCCCAGCTTCGGCCCCGACCTGCTCACAGGTAAGGGATGGTCCTCCCGCCGAGGCGCTGCTCCCGCTCTGCCCCAGCAGCATCCCGGGCTGGCAGTGCATTCCAGGGCCGCCTCTGCCTTGGATTTCTGTTTTGGAGTAAATATCCTGCCTTTACATAGTGTTAATCCAGGGCAAGTTCCATCTGGGGGAGGTGACAGACAGTAACTTCCATTTCAAACAGCTGCCAGAGGCTCCAAAAAAAAGCGAGGGAAGAGATGGGGTTACAAGCTGGACACGGGCAGTGTGATACAAGGGGTACAGGCTAAAACAAAAATTGAGAGGCCTCAGGTTTCTCCTGCTGCAAGACGAAATACAGAAACTCCTTGCACTGTGAGATGTGTGAGAGGAGAGCCTGGCTGGGCAGGGAGGAAGGCAATATCCCTGTTTTCTCCGCAGGAACACGGGAAGCCGCCTTCGTGCACGCCCTGGCAGCGGCGGCCGTGGCCCAGGGCATCGCCCGCTCCTGCGCCTCCGGAGAGCTCCCGCTGTGCTCCTGCGGCCCCGGCCCCTCCGAGCCCCCCGCGCCCGGCTCCCGCTGGGGCGGCTGCGGGGACAACCTGAGCCACGGCCTCCAGCTCGGAGCCGCCTTCACCGACGGCTCCGCCAGAGCCGGCACCGGGGGCACGCCCGGGCTCAGGGCCGTGAACCGGCACAACGGAGCCGTGGGACGGGCGGTGGGTGCGGGACCCCCGGGCTCTGCAGGTCGGGATGGAGGATACGGAGCCCACCAGGGCTGCTGCGGTCTGGGATGGGGTGTGTGAGCTCTCTGGGACTCTGCAGTGGGTCACACAGTGGGGCTGAGCCCCCGCCCAGTCTTCCCAGGGGTGATTTCCTAGGCAGTCCGAGTGCCTTGGGATAGATGGAGGCCAGCACCTGTCGCAGCAGGGGCAGAGGTTCCTAATTTAAGGCAGCAGATGCCAGCCAGGTTTTTGGGGTGTCCTGAACATCAGGAGGCAACAAAATGGTTAAAGAGTGTGTTAGCAGACACCCCTCCACACACTTTGCTGCCCACCCCCAGACATCCCATATCGTTTCCACGACCAGCACATCTGACACTTCACACTAGTATTCCCAGTTATCTGATATTTCACACCAGTACGCCCAGTGCTTCTTTCCACCCTGCTCACTGGAAACAGAGCCCGTCCTGCCCTGCTCCAGCTGGGTTCTCCAGCCCATCTGGTCTTCCATCCACTCCTCTTCCCCAGGTGAGGCTTGGGAAGCCTCCAGCCCTGCTGCCAGCTCCCCTGGGAAGTTCCCCAAGGATCAGGTTCTTATCAGAAGGGATTGAAGCAGGGCTGAGCTTCTGATTGCCCCATTATATTCAGATCTGAATTCTTCACCCCTTGAAACTTCCCATGGGTGC
>WAAE01008545.1:0-91615 GCA_013400495.1 Nicator chloris
CTTTTAATCTGGGCTACTGCAGTCCTGCTTAACTGTATGCTAAATTGCCTCAAGCATTTCTGTACCAACACAGGTCTGTTGACTCTCCTTCCTCCCCTTTTGGTGATTGACTTCTTACTGGTGGAGTTACTACTTACACAGTTAAGTGTTACTAGGAAATTATTTACCATGACAGCTCTTCAGCTGGTGTAAATTGACATAATTGCCCTAAGACTGGCAAAACTGGGTTGGTTCACTGCAGCTGAGGATATGGTCCATCCATCTGCTATTGACAAGCAGGAAACAAACATTTGTGTGGGTGGCCAATTTGATATGGACAGCACCACTCTGCAAAACGCAGTCTGAAACTTACATAAAACTGAGCAGTCACACAAAAGCTGTTCTATTCCCGAACTAATTCCCTCCCACAACTCACTCTCTTATGTCTGTCTTTCCCCACATGTATTTTGTTTTGTGTACATACCGCATATTAGGATGTATGTATCACTAATGTCTTTTTAAACTACATTTCTAGACAGTGAATTGTGTGTCTTTGAGTGGCTTTCTACTTTCCAACTTTGCATTACTTTGTGAAATTCAAAGTGGAACAAACAAGTTAATTTTATTATTATATAAAAATTATAATTTCTGAGAAATGGAAAAATATGTAACAGCATTCACCTAATTCTGGGAGAAATGAATGCTTTTGCTCCCATATCACATTTTTAGTAGTTACAGATGGTGTCAGCTTGAAGTACAAGCTTTGAAACTTCATGTGAAGTGAGGGGGTGTGCAGTTTTGCACATGATCTGAAGTGAAGGGGTGTGCAGTCTTTTGGATGGCTTTGGGAACTCTTTGAAAGCACAGCAGAGCATAGTACTGACATCTGCCATGTGGATGTGTTGTCATTTCAGTGTGTGTGCACACTGATGTCCTATTTTCCACATGCATTTATAACTTGAAAGGAAAGCAGCACATTATGATACCTTTTCCAAAACCCTTTTCTGTATCCATTTCCAGGTCAAGTTTTACTATGATCTTTGTCTGTAACCATGTTCTGAAAGTAACACAACCGAACAACTGTGAGCAAGAAGTAGAATATAGTTATAATTTGCCCTAGAAGAATGCAGACAGCTCTCCCAGAGTCCACAGTCAAAATCAAGATGTCAGGTGAAAGTTACACATTTGGAGTAGTGAAACCAAATGAAGCCTCAACCTTGCTTAACAGCAAGCCTTAACACAGAGCTTCTGAACTAATATATATGTGAAACATTAAAATATAAATCACTGGTGAAGGTCTTTGATACTTTTACTCACACTGAAGAATAGTCTTCTTTTTCAAAACAAAAAGCTTTATTCCAAGACTATTTAATTTTGATGGTGTTATCCATGAGCATAAGGTACTATTCAATTAGTCATGGAGGTAATACTCTTGCTTCCATAACTTCCACAAAATTGTGTTTGTGTCCTTATTGAATGCAGCTGAGGTCAACATTGCATCTTTTAATTCATAACTCATATGTTACAGTGATACTTAAACATTAAAATATTAAAGAAGAATAAAGAAATAAATGATTTTGCATAATCTGACTGCATATGATTTTTTATGATTGACTTGATTTTACAACTTCTTACAATACAGCAAGAGTTTTGTTAATTTCAAATAGAGAAGCCTTTCAGAAAATTTGCTTTGACTTTCATAAGAAAACAGGTGCTTCTACAATTATTACTACATTATTTTGTCAGTGTGAAAGGACCTCAGTAGAGAGAAGTATTTTTAGCTCCTCTGTGATGTTACCTTTTCTCTTTTCTGGACTGCATACGGATTTTGATGACATAATCGTGCCTATTTTTGTCTTATTCCTGGGATTTACTACCTTAATTGTTTTAAAAGAAACGAAATGTGTAATAAATATTTTAAAATAATCATGAGGAAGATGTGCTTGTGACTGAAGAGAGAACTGCCAAACTTCCCTGCTCTGTGTTTTTACAGCCAGCCAGCCTACAGAACATAACTGTGCTACAATAATATAAAGATTAAATCCAATACTAGTGTTCAGTTTAAGGTGTGCAACCACTACAAAAAGAAAGTCTACTGAGAGCATGCAGCTGGAAACTATAACCCTGAAATGGAAGGAGCAGTGAGCCACTGCTGGGGCCTGTCAGTGACCGTCCTATTGCCCTTTGTTCCCTCATTGCCCTTTACTGTCTAATTAATTCTAATTAATGCTCGAAACAAAAAGCAAAACACCAATCAGAAATTATTTGTATGCTTATCTTCTGGGGAAAAAAGCATGAGAGGCTTTTTAAAACCTTTAAAACCATTGTTACATATTTAGGGAAGGGAAAGAAATGTCAAGGAACTGGAATGACAGGTAGCCATTTTGCAATGTCAGTTCATCCCTGGCAGTTTGTTCCAGAGGCTGGATGAACTCTGAGAAGTTCTGCTTTCTGCACAAGCTTCTCCCCACTGCTGGGAGTTACACTGGGCCAGAGGTTCAGGCTGATCTTTCAGGCTCAACTAAGTTCCCTCTCATGCTCTCCTGTCGTAGCCACTCTCCTTTAGGTTTCTACGTCTCACTGCAGGTGTGCTGACCTCAAGGATACATATCTTGCTTCCAAATCCTCCAGCATAAATTGGCAGGGAGAGAAATGTTAGGCCTAAAACCTTTGCATGTGAAAAGTTTTTCTAACACACTTCTTGTCATGTCCTGGAATAAAATAATTTTGATCCAAAGAAAAATAAATCAACTAATAAAACATACAAGATAACCCTGTAAAGTGCAGCCTCACCCATTCATTCTCTTCTCATGGAGGACTTGATTCCTTTGGGAAGTGTCATTCTAATCCTTATAGGACATTTTCTTGTAACCCTTATAATGGGATGAAATGCTTTGGACTTACTTACTTCGTACGTAGCTGGCATTAAAACCTTTCTTCTGGATGCTGAAGTCGCTTTTAAATGACACAATCATTTCATTTCCAGTAGAATTATAGGATAATCCTTTGGCAGTAATGCCACAGAGGTTCATTGGGCTCTCTCCATTGTCTAATGTCAGTGAGTCATAAATGCAGCCTGGAGCTTCCTCGATGTCGAAATCAATAAATGTCAGCTGTATGATAAATCCATGAGGTGCTCGGATGATCCACTTGCACGCTTGGCTGTTGGGATAGTCATTGGGGAAGCAGGGAGAAGTGAAAACTCCAGAGGGGTCAGTTAGCACGGTCCTACAGTCATAGCATCCATGAGCTGACAAGAAAAACAGAGAAAAGCTGGAGGTCAGGCAGAGATGTAACTTAAGAGTAAAGTAACCATCAACACAACAACTAAATGTATTTCTGCACAGAAAAATAGAGATGCGAGGAGGTAAGGCAGAAAAAGGCCTTGTTTCTAGAGGGGAGAACGTTGGAGAAATAGTATAGCAATAGCATATTTTATGTAAGAAATCCTAGAGCAAAGAAATATAAATTATATTGCTAAACAATAATTTGTGCACATGATATATATATATTTACCATGTATATTGGCCTGATAAAGGCAAAGTGAAAGCAATGGTTTTCAATTCAGAAAGGGAAATTCTCTAAAACTGCAGCTTCTAAAAAGATGACTGGTATCATTGACATTTTTTGGCTGCTGGTCTGATGCTGACTGTAGGTTAACCCAGCAGCCCTATGACATGCTATTGTTTCCAGAGAAGTGTCCCTGGAAAGGAGCAGCACAAGAGCTGGGCTGAAGAGCAGCAGCAGCAGTCCCTGAAGGTTAGTCATGTGCATTTCCAGCTAATGCATTCCACATCACCCAGAAGGGGAGCAGTGAGCTACTGGCTTTTGAATCAACAGTAACTTACTGTGTTCTTCCCGTGCTGACTCAGCTCCATTGACATATTTGTAGCAGTCAGGCTTTAAGAAATTCTTACCCTATTTGTCATACTCCTTTGCTCACCTGCTGTGTTTACCCATGAGAATTTCAAGCCCAGTTAGTCCCCAGGGCTGCATTTCTTGTTTGGTTAACATTTGCTCATTTATCATATATTTACTTAGTGTATTATATGATATAATTACCGTGAACTGCCTGCTGCTAAAATCTGTAACAGTTTGCCAAAGCAGCACTGAACAAAATAGATGGGAACTGAATATCACCAAGAGATAACCAAAGAAACTAACTGGCCCATTTATGCTGAATTACTTGGCAAACATTTCATCAAGCCACAATCCCGTGTCAAGCCCTACAAGGATAAAAAATTATGCATTATTAGTTGCCCAAACTAAAAACAACTTAAAAGTTGTCAAGTGTAAATTACACACAGAACAGTTATAAAATAGGAATAAATGGAACTAATTTCTCCAAACAGCCCTTGATGTTTCTTCCCAGACAGGGTCCTGATATTTTTCAGTCACATTTAAACGGTGCTTGGCCTAAGCAAACGGACCCTGACTCTGTGAAGTTGCATGCCAAAAATGCAGTTTACATCTGCAGTTAGAATTGAGAGGTACATTTTACATAGTTTTTATAATTTTTATTTGCAAAACATGAATTCAGATGGCCCCAATGAGGTAAAGAGACTGTTTAGGCTCTCAGAGCCAAACGCAGACTGGTTACACTAGGAAAGCTCAGTGGGATGCTTATTTGTTCAAATGTGGAAAAAAAGATTGTCTGAAAGATCTGCAGGTAGCTTTGGGAAGAAGTGGTGCTCCTGGAATTCGAAAACTTGATCTGTGTCATGCAAACAAAAGCCTGCCCATTTTTAATTTCCCTGCAAATCTTTACAGTCAGAAGACTTTGCTCACCTGCACTGCAGCCCTGGTGTTCCATTTATTAACCAGAGAGGGAATATTTACTTATTAGTACCGTGACTATAAATCCTGCAGTTGTACAAATAGACAACGGCTTCATTCCAGTGGGCTCCAGCTGGAATAGCTCTGTGCTCCAGGATCCTGATTGCTAGGCTGAGGGCTTACAGGGGCTGAGGATTTGGCAGCACACCTCACTCAGTCTCCTTCCCTTTCCTGCCAGAGAAACAAATGACACAGAGCTCTCTGGGCAGTTGAGAACTTTCCTTGGGCTCTCAGATGGACCTGAAGCCAGGGACTAAGGTGTTGAGTGATGTAAATGCATACAGGAACATGGGTGTTAATGTACACTGATTCATCCTGGGACACATAAAGTAATCTTAAGGGCATCACAAGACATTGCCAAACCAGAGAAAATATGCTACTTGTCAGTAAAATTTTATGTCCCTAATTGGTAGAATATTACACTCAACCTGAGACTGGAAAAGTCAAATTTGTCCATTAGAGATGTTGTGTTTGATGTTCTCTGTGTTTATTAATCCTATTAATCATCAGCAACCAAAATCAGGACTCAGCTTTTCTATTTATCTTTCTCTCTTGAGTATTTATCATTGTTTCTAGGCTGTGTAAAAAGAAAAAAGCCACTACATATAACAAAAACACTTGTATCCCTGATGTCACTGTAAATACTAAAACATAAATGCTATTTACAATTTTTTAAATAATTTTATCTTTGCAGAAATGTATTTTCATTTTATTACATCCATATTGCTTTGTTGGTTTTACAGAACTAATGCAAAAAAAGAGCCTCTAAATTTAGGGAGGAAAATAAGTGCTCGAAACTTTGCATACACAGAATAAACAGATTTGGTAAGTAAAATAGTTGGGTTTTTTTCTTAAGTGGGTTGGCTCCATTTTGGCATAGTAGCTATTCTGTCCATGACTGCAATTTGAAGGAGAAATATCCTGTTTTCATGCAAATGTCCACAGTAGTAAGTAAAAAGAAAAGAAAACAAACAACAAAACTATATATAAACAGAATGGTTTTAAATGGAATGTTTTGCACAGCTTCTCATGAGACAGTTATTTTTCTATAAACATCACCTATTTTACTCATTAAAGAGAAAAATTGCTGTGGCAACGTTAGGATGTCAGCCAAAGCTGACAGATATTTTGCAATCCCATTGGCCCAGAGCAGTTCTGAACCGTGGAGAATGAATACTTTTTGTAATACACACCACAAACGTTTCTAGAAGCAATCCAAGATATTTTATTGATTTTAATGGGAACAAATTTAGCTATGAGATTCCTGGTTAGGAGCCCCACATATCCAGAATCTGCCTGTCAATAAGTTTTATCACCATAGACCAAAGGAAATTCACTGTCTAAATATATTTTATACAATAAAGGCTTTTCTCTTTCTCTCCCTCTATTCTTTCCCAAACCAAAATGAACACTCTTTTCAGATAGTGAAATCAAGGGCTTAATGTCAACATTTCCTAAATTGAAAGTTTCACTGGGCAATTAATTTGTTTTCATCATGCGAATACACTGGGATATGGTTTTCATTTCATAATCTTTTTTTTTCTGCATCATATTCATACTTCCTATAGCAAAGAATATTTAAATGTTTAGTGTGACACTTAACATTAAGCTGAAAAGGGAAATTAATAAATTCCTCTGGAGGGAGGTAGAGCTTTCACCAAAGTTATTTAAGTGATTCAAAAATGTTAATTGACTTCAGAATTGGAATAGACTAGGGGAAATTGCTTTTTTCCTATCATGGCATGGAGATAATGGGCAAAAATGGAAGAACTTTCCACAGTCTTTGGGTTTCTCATCAATGAAATGAAACTACTGATTTTCCTTAACTACTTTGTATTTGTCCAGGGTTTTATATGTGCAAAGCACGCTTCCAATGACTTTAAGCTGTAGCTGGGAGAGCACTTTGACAATCTGGCCCCACTGTAGAAAATCCAAAAATGAGTATTTAGTGCCCAACAGAAAATTTTGGTCAAAGCAATTTGACCACTTTTACTAAGAACTTATCAGTAAAAGCAGGGATAGAATCCCATTCTCATGGTTGCCAGTTTTCCTAACCATGAAACCATTCACTCTCTTCTAGGAGTTTCCTATTTTACATATATGCCTTTTAACTTGTGTGAGGCAGAAAACACCCTATCCTAGTCTTTCCTACACCATGCTGAATCATCTGAAGATTGCCCTAAAACTAAGGGGCTAAGGAAAACATATCTGACCCATTAATGATTGCACCACACAAACAGTCATGTGAACGCGCAAACCTCATATCCTATGAAACAAAATTAATGATCCAGCTTGTTCTGTCCACTGATTTTGCCTCTCTAGCGTCCCAGCACTGAATTTCACCATATGAACTCATCAAGACAACTGTAAGTACTGAAATACACAATTTCAAAAGTGACTTTCGTGAGTCATTTGTGGGAAGCTAAAGCCACAGCCAGACACAGAGCTACAAAGCCTAACTGCAGATTTGGGAAGGAAACATTCTTTATATAATCTTATCCTATACGTTCGTACTTCTCTTTTTAAGTTTTTTTTCTTGAATGACTAACATATTCCAGCATTTGCCTCCAAAATCTTTGCTAAAACTCACATTTTCCTGTAATTTCTCACACTTCTCTACTTCTCTCCATTGTCATTGTTTACGCCTAAAACCTGTCTTTTGTCTTATTATACTCATCACTTTTTTTCTCAGGCATGAGTTTTGACTTCTACCTCTCCACCTGCTTTCATTTCTGCACTTATCCTGCCTTGGTGAAGTACTGGACAACAAATTTTGTTTGGCCAAGAATTTTTATAAGAGCACAGAAGCAATCTAGTTTGGAACAGTGTCTATTTCAGCCCTAAAGACCCAAACTTTGTGAAGCTTAGGATCAAATGAAAACAAGGTGACTGGGGGAAAAAAGCCCATACTTGCAATTTGTGCATTATCCAGTTCTTTTTCACACTAAGTTATGCTTTGCACTGGAACTTTCATTTCACAGCTGAAGCATGCAGCATGACCCACCTAGTGGGAAAGATTCCAGAGTAGTATAAATGACTCCACATGCTTAGGCAGGAGCACAGGATACCAATGACAGCTGGGGTGGGTTGTACTAACACTACCAGTAATTTTTTAAAATACATTAAAAAGTTCCCTCATAAAACAGAATGCTGCTGGATTTTGTTTTGGCATAAAAATTAAATCTACTTCTCTCCGTGGATGATACAATTTTTATATGAAAATATCCTGAAATAAACCTATGTAGTTCTGGAATTGAATTTTCAGGAAAAAACCCTGAATATTTTATGTTAACTCTAGTCATATTCAAGTGAACAACAAAATCTCCCCTGCCTGACAGAATTAGGCCAATTCTAAACCAAAGCAAAGCTTAGCTAGACTGCCTAGCACTTTGACATAAAAAAGCAGTACAGAATTAATTACAGTTTGCTTTCATGTTGACATCTGAGAACTTTAAGCACTTTACATATATTTTAAAAGGCAGTACTAACAAGGATGGTCATTTGAACTAAGAAAGCACAGACAGGTGACAGCAGAGGCACTTGCAAGTGTGCGGTGATGCCCAAAATAAAAGAGAAACTTTACAATCATTTCGTGTCACAGCATGAAGAGAACACCTAGTTTGATGAACATTAGGTGGAAAAAAAGTTTTGCTGTGTAAGAAGCAATTAATTGTTCAGGGTTTTTTCTATTTCAAGGATATCACAGCACAAATATGGCCAAGCATTAGGTTAGATGTATTTATGACTGCAAATAGATGGGTAAATGAGGTCAGCAATGGGCACACCTGCAGACAAGCACAAGGAAGGGCCAAACCACCAAGATGTGGGTGGGCTGGAATGGCTACAGAACAAACAAACCCGTGTTATTCCAGCAAGACACAAACACCAAACCAAAAACAGCTATCCTATGGCATAGGCTTGGAGAGTAGCTTATCTTCACCTTAGAAACCATTTTGAATGTAAAGGTAATCTGTAGATCTAGAATTTTGTCCACATGCAAATGTGAGCATATTAATTGATATGAAATAAGAAATGTGCCATCATTCACTCTGAACATAAAGTAACACTTTGCTCTGCTTACTCACATTTAAACTAGTAATGAGATAAAACCTCTTCAATTTGTTTATGCAAAACAGGAAGCTGAGCACTCTTTTGGAGCCTCTGCAGACTAAACCATGTACTCTGCTCTCTGTGCAACCCACACTTTGATTGAGCTCAGTCTGGGAAAGTTCAAATGAGGAGATGTGGCAGGTTTATTTTTGTTTCTTTATTTACTTTCCAAATTGTAGAAGCTGTATGATCTCTCAAAAAGATCTTTATTCTGCTATACTCTGCTGATAAAAAAATTACTACGCACCACACCTAATTCAATGTTTGCAGGTACTGTAATTATCAAATTAAACAGACAATCCAGATTCTATTTAAACATTCAGATTTAAAAATAAAATAAAGGATTATCTCTGCGATAAATAGAAAGGAAGTAAGACTCATTCTGATATGTACGAAAGTTTGCCCCTTCACAAACAATATTACCAGGTTGAGGTCTACTGCTTGGAAATATGGCTGTGATTGTGTATGAATGTAGATACCCCCAGATTTGTAGTCATCACATGGAACAATATCTACTTTAGCATTTCTACAACGTGCACAGCTCTAAATTCCCAAAAGTGTTGAGCAAATCCTATAACCTCATAGATATGATTTGAATTTAAGCATGGACTTAAAATTCAGCAAGTGTTTAAAGTCCTTTTCTGAACAATGGTGTCTTTGACTCCTGTATCTAAAGCTTTGCAGCCCCCTCAAGGCTGAATGGGAGAGCATGACTCCATAACTGCTGCTGTCTGAAAACCACATGGGAGGCACTGCACAGACCCGAGCAGTGAGGAAGGCTGTGCCATCTTCTCTAGTTCTGATCATCTTCTTTTCCTTTCAATAGAAGGAGTGATAACTGGACCAACACTGGCAAACACCCATTCAGGGAGAGAAATCCACTCTCAAACACAGAGGATGCATATGGAAATGTGGTTACCATATAACTAAGTAATGCTGATTGCATTTGAGGGGAGAAGGAGGTTGATTTTTTACACCAAACTGCAATGAAATAGTTCCTTCCGGACTTTGAATTTCCTTACCAAATTACTTTATATCTAAAGACCAGGAAAGCCAAGGTTTAATTCTAAGTCAGCCATGAACTTTCTAAAAATGTCCTTTTATTCCCTGGCCTCCCCACTTAAAAATATAAGGACTATTCCTCTGGGTAGGGTTCAAACCCATCTCACCACCCTTTGTTACACTAACTTTCAGCTCTGCAAAGGCATCAGTAGCAGGCTTTGATGCTGGACAGTTTGGGTGTGAAGAAATATATTTCAATTCAAATTTCTCCAAACACTGAACAATCAAACTGCACGTCATGAAAATCCCAGGCAGTGTAGTGTGGGTCATCAAAAAATGGAAGTCAGTAAAATTTAAATAATTTTCTAAAACATTCCTAATTTTTTTTTATTATTAATGGCAGTAGAATACAGAGAATTCCCAACAGGATAAACATTACAAGTTTTTCTGTAAGATCACCTACACAGACTCATCAGTAATACAAAGAGCATATTCTATTAAAAAAAAATTTTAAAAGCTTAATATGAGTGAAACTTTACATTGTTCTTCTGCAACACATAATCAGATGTATTTTGCAGAGCACAAGTACAATAAAGTTGTAGTCAGCAAGAATCTTTTGTATCTGTGTTATTCTTCATTTGCAAAAGTGACTCTCCTGGTTGATTTGTAAGGAATCACTATTTTAAGCACTTACTGAACACTCAGTCCAGACTCTCATTCTGCATCATTCCCATTGCCTCATCTTCATAGTACTCCTTGTACCCAGCAAGAATTTAAAGCCTCCATATTCCTGACTGGAAATAGCACATAACCCTGGCAGAGTCTTTTACAATTCAATGAAAGACAAGATTGTGCTCTCACAAAATAATTCAACAATTGGGTTTTGGCCACTGAAGCCAGGAGACAAAGAGCGTACTATGCCCTGGCCAGTCCTATCAGCTTGCCTTGCACCGTCGTTTGCTGATGCTTTATGTCCTGCAACACAGGCTGACATGGATGAACCGGTTGGCACACCTAGGAATAACAAAATGTTAGGGAAAAAAATCTCCTTACGGGCTACTTTAGAGACTTATATGAAAGTGTAATTGTTGCCCATGAATTCACTTATTATTCCTGCTTGCTGTTGCTCTAGCTCTTATTGCTTATCAGTTTATTAACAAATTAAATTTGTCATCACATGGAATTAGAACTGATTCTTTTCTCTCTTTTGCAAGACAAGAACAAAGCACTTAATTAATGAAACCATAAGTGGCAAATTGAAAACTGATAAAAGACAATATTTTTCTCGTACATAACAATGCCAGCCTGTTGAACTCTGACCTGAAAACTATCAAAGCAGGGAACACAAAACTCAGAAAGGGCACAGATATTCTCCCAAGTATCTAATAGGATCTCTGAATCCCTCCAGACATAAAATAATTGATGAGACATGACTGTAAGAAATTGTAAATCTCATGGGTTATGTTTAAAATTAATCTTAACCAACTGTCCAGGAACAGTATTAACAGCTCTATCTTGGTCGTGGACACAATCCCAGTCTCCTGCCCATATGGCTGCAGCTCAAGGCCAGCCCAGACAGGTCTTCTCCAAAGCCTCCCTGGGTGGGGCAGAGCAGCCAGCACAGGTCAGAGGCCATTCCCAGCATGCGACCTGGATATAGCTACCCCAGTTTTTGTAACTGTGTGCACTTGAAACACAGCATGGGTTGGCCTCTGAGGCAGAGAGCAGCCTTGGGCATATCCCTTTTAGTGGAGTAGGAGTGGCCATTGCACGTGTGGAAAGCAGACGAAGCCATGAGAGGCCAGGCACAAGGCTCTGTCTTGTGTATCTTTCACAGGAGCCATTGAGCAGTTCTCATTAGTTTTGGTTTTGATGTTCAAACACTACACAGAAATCTGGGAGAAACAGGTGGTATTACATCCTGTTTCTAACATGATAATCAAAATTATCTTTCAGGATACACTTGAGGTCAGTAACAGTAATAATGTACCAAAAAAATCAGGAAGAGCAAAGCTTAATTTTCAAATCAGGTTTAAGATTAGAAAAGCAGACATTAGAATAGTAAATTACTGACTCAGGAAGCATTTACCATGAACATAGGCAGTAATCAGCTACTACTAAATCCAGGGGCAGGTTTTTCACTAAAACCAGGACAGCAGAAGCTGATTTGCACTTCCTCTTGACACAACCATATAACATGGTCCTACACCGAGAGAAAGTATGTTATTTACTTTTTCATAAAAAAATATATAAACCACAGCTTGATTCCTAGTCTTTTCATTAGGCACATCCATGGACTGGAACTTTACACAGGTTTAAGGTGTACCATTCATATGCAGGCTGTTGACCCTTTGGACAGGACATTTCAGGGAACTGGCATCTTGTCTTCTCAAGACTAACACCCTATCCAGTCCTCAGAGGAGTCATCCAAGTACTGACATTATCAGTATTTGTCATGTGCTGAATCTCCAAAACTTTATGATAGTCCTGGAAAAGTAAGAGCTGATGCTCTTGAATGGGATGCCAGCACAATAGAGAGACCATTAGAGATTCAGTGTGTTTCAAGATATTCCATATTGCCCCCAGGCCCCATTTTATGCTGGAATTCAGTAAGTATTTATTTCTGGAGGGTTATTATTGCCACTAAAAAAGCTCTGACCCCTCTTGATCACTCTAGCACAGATATCCTACCCCCTGACAGCAACTGACTTTATCACAGCAGTGACTCCAGCAGGTTTTGATTGATCTGGGAAATTGAGGGAACCAGCTACAATAGAAGAAAATACATTCAGAGCCAGGGTGGGGGCCCTGTACTGCCTGTTTCCCCTTAGTTGTTTGGTTTTGTGCCAATGAAAATGGAAGTGGAAACAAACACACTGACTGGGTAAATCAGCCCTGACCCATATGAGTGGAGTTCACACTGTAGACAAAGTTATGGATTTCCCCCAGAGGGAGGGGGTAATGTGAAAATCCTGTGTTACACCCATTGTAACTCAAGAATATTTTCATTGGCATTCCTGTGATAATCTTATAAAAATAACAGAATTGACTTGCTAGTTTTGGCCTGAGTTGGATTTTTTTTCCACAAAGTAGCAGAAGTTTGGGACAAAGAAAGGTATTGACAGTTCAGTTTAGATACACTGGTTAAAAAGGCATTAACTAGTAAGTTGCAGACTTACTACACAGGCGAGTACAATAAGCACATGAGCTAGCATATATGTAAGTAAAAAGAAAATTAAGTCAAGGAAGGGATAGGGTGGGAACAGGTGAGGGGTTTTTTGTAAGGCTGCTGCAAGTAACATAATGTTTTTCAATCTGGGATCTACACATCACACTCCATCACGAATAATGCTAAGATTTACAAGGGGAATGGTCATCAAGAATGTTGTACTTTTGACTGCTCAGCAAGAAGATCTGGGTGCTGGCTCCTAGCTGTTCTGCTGCTGCATTGTTACAATGAGGATCACATCCTCAGCTGGAATAAATCAATGGGTGCAGTTAAATTCAATACCACGCTGCATAAACTGAAGAGCTGTACAGCTAAATACATCCTCAGGTATCACTTGTGCAACAGATGTCATGGTTCCCTGGGAAGCAGTTAAAAAATGAGTGGGAAAACAGCTGATAATCTTTTAGTGAGGAAGAGTGGTTTGTAGGAACTTGAGTTCCCACCAGACTGTGCAGATATGGATTAAAATAATGTTACAACTAGGCACAGGTGATCTTGGTAAACCTCAGTCATACAGATGCACACATTTCGTCTACAAATACACTGGAAACAGACTAAAGAAGTTGTTAGGATTAAATTTTTGGGTAACAGAATATTCTGTGCAGTGAAAGTAGAAAATATTGCATTTTCACCAGGTGCTTTACCCAGTAAATCCAACACACACCCAATATCCAAAGCAGTTTCCATTTGATCCGTGATGCATTCAAAATCTTGGATTGTTTATAAGAGGATAGTTCAATTGCAGAGTTTTCTTTATGAGGCTTCAATGTTGGAATGTCTTTTCTGGCTGCTACTATCAGTATTCTGAATAGGCATCATTTTTAAGTCCTATGAAGGCCTCTAGGAAACACAAGGTAGTAGGGTTATTGTATGGTTTATCAATTATATTCTTCAAGCCTTGTCTGTTTACAGGCCAAATTTTTTGCTAGATGTTTGGTTTTTTTTTAGAATTTCTTAGCTATTCCAGAAAATCTGGAATTAATTACTTGGATCTCTTGCAGTAGATGTTGAAACTACATTTTGCTGTTGTTTAACAAATTACAGAAACTATAAAAAATTACTTTACACTGGAATTCAGTATTATAATAAAATACCAAGGCATTCTAGACATACTGGGAAACACCAACTCAAAACTCATTTCATACAGAGCCTTTGAAACACTTTAAGTATTTTATTACTTTTATCACTGTCTATGAGCTTTCAAAGTATCTATTTCAGTATTATTTGGGCTACTCATATTTCAGGACTTTAGTGTTTTCTGTGTCCTTTGATTAAATTACTAAAAATAGATGCTGTTGGTAACATATTTGTCTCATCTGATCTGCAAGATGTAGCAATCTAAGTCAAAAACTTTGGGATTTTTCAACATACAAATTAATTAGACCCACCACATTAATAAAGAGTTTTTCTATTACACACAGAAACTCTGTTCTACCCCATCGTAGAAAATCAGCCATTCTTTCACTTTCCACAGACAATAACATATTCAGTGTTAACACATATTATTCAATGAGTTCTGCCCAGTCCAAACTGAAAAGATGTTCTGAAAAAGGGTATCAGGTATTTTCTTGTACACTTTCAGTGGAGGGGTCAGGAAGCTGGGAAGGGTTAGAGCCTCTTTGCTAAGCCAAGATTTCAACTTTCCTACTTCATTTAGGGACTTTCTGAAAGTATTTCAGCTACACAAGTAAAAATGAGATCAGAAATTACTTCTCCATATTTTTCATTGATGACAACAGAATAATGCTGTGTACAGTATGGCAGACTAATATCTATTGTGGTTGGGAAGTGTGTGCATTTTGATCATTTAATGTTACTCTGTTATCTCTAATGCGGTTTTTTTCCCTATATTCTCAAACAACTCATCCATTATAATTTTGAATAATTTCAGTTACACACCATCTAAAAGTGCTTTCTTATCATACTGTTTTTATCAGGTGTAAAGATGGAAGGGATTGGCATACCTAAATCAAAACAGTAGTACCTTCACTGATGTATTATTAATTTCCACCCCTGGTACACTAGTGTATTTCTCCTCACATAACAGCTGAAAAGAAAACTTTGTGAACACAGACTGCAGTCTGGTACTGAGCAGCCAAGTGTCTCCTTATTGCTTCCATTACGCTTACAATGAGTGATCTTTGTGTGACTATACCTGAACCTTTATTTTTCGTCAGTCTGGGCAATGTGATTTATTTTTCTAACCTCCATCCAGTACTGCAACTGCTCTAGATGCTGAACTCCCACTGCAATCAATCAAAAATTCTCCCCACACATTCCAGTGCTTTTTCCAACACTAAAGCCTTTTTCTACCAGTTCCCTAAAGAAAAATATTCCATGGATGAATGGACTTCAAAATTAGGAATTTGATTCTGATCAAACTACACGCATTTAACTCCTTGTGTACGGACACTATGTGCCCCACTTCCCATTTTGCATTTTGCTTCTTTACTGAAACTCCCAAATTTACAGTGATCAGATCAGAAATAAATAACTGATTAACTGTGTCTTTTTTTTCAACTATGACTACTTACCACATAAAACCTGAAAATATTCTCTCCTTAAGCAAGAAAAACTACAATAGGCTTGACTAAGTTTGGCTTTAATCTCTGTCAGATTCTAAAATGCTTTGTCTTGTTTTTAGTATTTGTCTACTCTACATCTTAAAGAACAGGTTTACAGACATTGGTGTGATGTTTTTAAACATGTACAAAAATGTTAAACTGGTCTCTGTGTTAAAAACATGTACAGCACTTAGTTACACAGTACTAGACAGCTTCAATCTCAAATACCACGAGAAATGAATTCTCAACTGAAAGAGGAATTCTGAAAATAGAGTTGTTGTTTGTTTGGGGAAATTTCTTGTTTCCCTAAATCAAAATCAGCAAGTTATTCAGCTTAATAGAAGACCAAGAGTGCTTTCTTAGTCTTAACAGAACTTGCTTCATGTGAAGGAATTTATTTTCTGTGATGGTTCTGCAGTCATCAGCATGATTTGGAAACAACACCAGAAGCACTTGCCATTTAATGGAAACTGCAGTTTTACAATTGACTTGCTCTGCAATTTCTGAAACCAAACCAAGGCAATCAAGCAAAGGAAACCTCTTTCATGGACCTGTTATTTACATATAAAGCAGACAGGAAAAAGGTATTTTGTTAGCTCCGGAGACACTGTTTAAGGAGGTTTTAAAAGATTAGGAAGTATAATGACAGGTGCACAGTGTTCCTTAAAATGAGACAGGAAGTGAGTATGAGAAAATTTTATGGCATCATCCTTCTATAAAACTAAGTGAACAAACTGTTCTCCCTTAAAAATGACTATATACTCACATTTACAACCAAGTATTGTCCCTTTACTTGACCTTTAACACATTGTACTACATTAATTGCCTTAACTATTCAATTAAACAAAGCCAAGTACTGGGTTGCTTCCATATTCCTTCTGTCTGAGGTTATTTTTTAAAATATTTTCCCGAAATATCAAACTCTGCTGTTGTTTTGTATTCAACAAAGCTCTGAAGTGCAAGCAAGCCAACACGTGTCATCATCTCAAAACTTAACATCCTCACTGTGTAACTTTTCAGCTGATCTTTTTAGCAAAACCTACCTTAGCATGCACCAGTGACCGTGGCACTCTCCTTCTTAACACCATTTCCAACACCACTTATTACTACATTTCTACTGTTCTCAAGGAAAGCCTATTTCAAAGCCACAATGAAAAAGATGCCTTCTAATTTAGAGTTGGAGTCCATTTATCAATTTTCTGTCTCTGCACCCAAAATATGAACTAATAACAATATGAAAGTAATTTGAGTATCTAGACAGATTATATGGACAACTCGGAGAATTGAAGCCCACTGTGACTGCAAGTTTTCTTTTGCTGAAATTCTCAAACCCACAAAGATTGACTCCTTCAGGATAACAGTCCTGGCTCTTAAAGTGATGAAGCCTGGCAGAGACTAAACTGGACCTAGTGAAAGGAGTAAATATGGAAGAGACACTAATCAAATTCTAATATTGAAAATCTGACTCTGAAGTTTCCAGAGAGCTTAAAATTCCCCCTGCTTTCACATTACTTACCTTTTACTATAGTTTTTAAGCACAATTATTCTGATTGTGCAAATACTGAAAATTTTAACATTTGCATTTAATTTTTGAGCTACCATTTGAACAAACAATGGTGCAAACCCAAAGACAGAAACATAACAGCATGAAGAGTATAAACCTCCTTCTCTTAAAGAGGGAGGAGATTTTGCCTCCTGAATGTAATTTAATTGCCAATAATAGTCAAAAACAAAAGTAAGAAGCAAATAGTTAAAAGTAGGTATATTTTTACCATGTCTACAGATTTATGGTTATGAAGAGTTAACGGCAAGGTTTGGAGGGAGAATCAGAGAGAAATATTTCAGTGTTACAGAACAAAGTGATTAACAGAAAAGCAATTTGCCATGCGTGACAATTAATAAAAATGCAGCAAAATAAAAAGCATATGTCCATTGCTATGGTACATGCCATGTTGTTACCAGTATAACTCTTCAAAATGCACCAAGTAGAGCAGCAAGGTGTTTCAACTCACCTCCTACAACACTGGAATAAAGCAGTGTTCTTGGGGTTCTCTTTTTTATTACTTTTTTTGCCTAATTTGTACACACATGCTGTGGAAACTATTAAACAGCAAACTGTAAACTTGAGTTCGTAAATGAACCCATCAATGACTTGTATCTCCGTTCATTTAGTGTTTATCTCAGTGATCGTTTCCCTGCATTGAAGATTTACTTCAGGGACTATTGAAGCATATCAGTGCAGTGTCCAGAAGCAGCCTGAGGAGACGGGTTGGGAACAGTGGCTATCTCCCACACCTGCATCCCATCAGGCTGTCAAGAGGAAAGTTACCGTGAGCTCCATTCACTGGTGTTCACCCAGATATTTTAGATATTTTATGAGAAGTGCAGAGGAACATTTAAAAATAGGAATTCAGGGTAGTAAGTTTAAAAGTTTTGAAGAAGCGGCTATGTTTAAACATATGAAACAAATAAAACATAAAATACATCTAATTCTCTTTATTTTAGTTCAACATTTAATGCTTACGAAAAGCTTTCCTCCTTTCATCTTCCTTGGCCAGACCATCTAGTTTTAGGCTTCATTCAAAACTCAATAGAAATGTTCTCACAGCAGGATTTGGACCACAGCCTTTAGACTCAAACAAGAAAAACTGTAATTGACAATAACAAAACCTCATCAGGTGACCTGAGTCCTGGTCATGCACAGCTTCTGTCACAGAAACAAATTACCTACCTTAGTATCCTCACACACAAAGTTCAACAGAAATATAAAAGTTGCTTAAGGTGAACACCTGAAGCATGGCAAGGTGATTTTTACATGGAAAGCATACTACCCATGAGTGACTATAATATCCAACCAGAAAACAGCAGGCAACAGAGAAGAGAAAGCCCTTTTTATTAATAAATCTACAGTGTTAGTTTTCAATCATTATTCAAGATGGTCCCTACCAGGCATACACAATGAAGAAAAAATCTGCAGAAACAAGAAGTAATTTGAAAAATTGTTCCAACAACACTGCTCTGTGTCTCTCTAACATACATTTGAATGCAGGAAATAATAAAAACTGTAAGATAATAGAACAGATCGCAGTATTTTTATGGAGGGAAGGAAAACCATAAGTACAAGGTCTCTTTTTGGTAATGTGTTACCCTTATAGAGGCGGTGTCAGAAAAAGCAAGATGTGGTCTAAAAACATATAACTGTTGTTTGCTGAGTTTTGGCTCTAACATAGGGTCCCAAAAGGAAAACTACAGACACTGAAAATAAGGTAAGGCACAGCAAACATCACTTTACTTGCTAAGTCACTGTATCATTGTACTCACAGGAGAATGGATCAGAAAAAAAGCAGACAAAGCCTAGTGGGAAAAGAAGTGAGGACTGTCTCTGACTCTCCCTGTCTCTTACAGTGTCTCCTTCTGAATATGATATACTATATCCTGACAGGAATTAGGAAGAGGCATAGTAATGCCTCATGGTGTAGGTTGGAACCCGCTTTACAGACCTGCTTAAACACAGCTCAGCATACTTAACAAGTTGGTAAGTGTTCCTTGCCATACCATGGGATTTGTTTAGAGGGCATATTTTACTCATGGAAGCAAGAGACAAATGAGTCATGAGTGATTTCATAATAGCTCTGCAGAAATTAGTCCAACACCATGGCTGTAGGAGAACTAAGCTGGACAGGCTGTCAGAGCGCAGAGGAACAAGGAGAAGGAGTCCAAAACCATGAGCAAGAAGCACAGAGTAAAAAGGATAGAGCCTGTATAAACAGGAAATAAAGGAAGTCTTGCCTTTCACCCTGACCATGGTGTCTAATTGCTCTGGATAAGAACATAAGAAAAATTCCTTTCACACTGCCTATGTGCATAACCAGATAGTCATTTTACTCTACAGTCATGTTCATCTAAATCTACCTTGCTATTGTCCTGTAATAGCATTATTTCTTCCACAAAAGCCAGTGACTAAGCCCAGAACTATGGTAGACTCCCATGGCAAGAATGGTAGAATTTTTAGGCAGGTCATCTGACTTTGGTCAGGAGTTCAGTCAATAAAACTTAGTGATTTTCTTCACGGTTTTTCTATTAAGGACTCTCAGCTATTAGCTCAAGCTACAGTCAATATAAAGAGCTCCTTAGGGAAAGTATTCCTTCTTATTCTAATTACTCCAGTTGAACCTAGTGCCAAGGTCTGCAAAACCACTGCTGGCCTAGAGTTAAAAAATTGTTGTACCTACTTCCTTAAGAGACAGGCTATTCCAGATCTCCAAGTTCTTATGAAATCTATTAAATCTATTTTAGTAGCTGTGTGGTTGGCACTAGCATCAATCATTGCAAGTTTTTCAGCAAAAGTTGCTGAGCAGTGCGTGCAAACCAACAGGGAACTCTTCAATATGGTTCAGGATAGTTTCAGTACAGCCTTCCTTCCCACAGCGTGCACAGAAAAGCTGAGAAATATTTTAATAACTGCAAGTCTTAAACCTAGTATGAACCTAATACCTGGTCAGCTGATCCAGACATTAATTTGGTGCAGCAAATATTAACTGAAAAATTAAAAACTGATAGGTGTAATCGGCCTTCTGAAAATAAGTAGCATAGGAATAATTAGATGGGAAGGCTTTTTTCCAAAAAAAAGGGAAAAATGAATCTCCTTCAAAAAATATTCTGCAAAGTAATTTTTGGTAAGTGTCAAAACATTTGATTGTTACTCCCTTTAAAACTTTTAGAAAACCTTTTTTAAAATACTGAAGAAAATTCAAAACAATTACTTAAAATTTTGCTGTGATTTTCAGAGCAATTTTTTTTCTTCAATAAAACGCTTAAGCTAGAATTTTTATCCTGTTGCTTTTCTTTAAAATTAATATGCTTTTAAGTTTCAACAAAAACAATATATTTTTGGAAGAAAAATCAATCTTATTTAATAACAGCAACTCAATTCCTCATCGAAATAGCTTTCCAGTAACTGATATTTTCTTTCTCTTTGTAGTTTTCTTAAGTGTTATTATGCAGCACATTCTGCGGTGAGACAGAGTGCTGGAGATCCATTTGTAGTATGAAAAGCTTTTGGGTGTGCTAGACAGCTCTCCTGTGACTCTCAGGACTGCTGGCTTTTCTCCATCCCGGCAGTTCGGATCACCTCCTGTAGTCAGACTCAAAACTATTCAGCCAAAACAGGCTCTGACAGTCTGCAGGACTAACAGCAATTACAACATTTTGTAGAGGTGGTAATTGAGTCATTATGATCAGGCTGCAACAACCACATGAAGGAAAAGTTCCTATAATAGCTCTGATGGTAACTGTTTGCATATTTGCTTCAGTCTGGATCAGTTGTGAAAGGCGCAGAGCAGCGCTTAATGGTCGGCTGGAATGCGTTCCTTCCCACAGAAGCACCCCGGTAGCCCTTGCACGTATGCAATGCCATAGGAACAAAAAGGTGATGTCAGCCTGATGGAAATGCCTCTGAAACGGTGGTCACCTATTCCTCTACTGAAGATACTACGCTGCACTACGGAGTAGTAATGGTGACAGTCTGACAACTCTTTTCACATTATCCAGTAAGTCTGCTCCAGCCTGAACTCTAAACATAACTACAGTGTACTGCCAGCAGCAATTTTAAAGCAGTTTTTAGTTATGGAAATGGCAGTGGGTTGTTTGTAAGTAATCAGGCAACTCCTAGATTCTTCACCAACTATGACTTGCAAGCATTTGCCAGAAGTGAGTTCATTTATAACCACACAGAGAATTGCACCTTTTCTTTCAAGCTTCCTGACTCTTCGCAAGTGCTACCTCTGAGGCAACTGAAGAAACAAATGCAAAATAATAACAGAGACAAAAACATAAATAATTCAGCCTGAAAGAGCTGATCATACAAACCTTCCAAGTGTGATAAATAAACAAAAATAAATACCACCATGCTTATATTCAAACCTTATCGACAGGGTAAGAATGGTCTTACTTTGCCTGTCTGTAGAGAAAGGGTTGTGAGGAAGGCGCTTCAGCAAAGTGTGAGGGACAGAGTGGGCTTAGTGATGTAGCAGGACTACAGCAGGTCTGCTACTTAGAGCAGACTTCTGCTCAAAGCAACTCTCTGCCCTGCCTGAAGCTAGTCCTTCTCCCAGGGCTGTATCCCCAACACTAACCAAAGGTCCAGTTTCATTTCAAAAGCCAAAGCAGCAGCTATAATGGGAAATCATCGTATTCTGGTTGTAATCTGTGACTCTTAGCACAGATGCAATGTGAAACATTATTATTTCATGAAAAATGATGACAATAAAAAAATCCCCGTTCCAGTGAACGAACATTATTTGGTCTCATAGTTAAATCTCCTTTAAGCCAATTTTGTCTTTCCCTCCACAAGAAAACCTTGCTACCTCATTTACAAGCAACAAGCTGCCCTGTTCTGAAAAAGCAATTACTTTACAGGAAGTAATAGTATCAGAAGTTTCTTGGCATTTGGGGTTATTAAAAAACCAAAACTAGCACAACAGTGTTATCTTCCACTTAGAGCTGATGTCTGCATGGTCTTTCAAATGGAAAGGTCTAAAAACCTCTGATGTCTGAACCAGCTGATTGCTGAACTGCCCACCAGTAAGAAATAGTTTGTTTATATGACCATATCTGAGTTGATATGAGGACAAGGGGAAGTGCTCTGTCCTTTTAGGGAGAGGTAGGACCATTAGTCCTATGGCTACCAGACCTGCACTGTGCAGAAAAACAGGTTTGTTCCCTCATTTGTGGGGACAAATAGTATATATGGTGCATTGCAGTCTATCTCGGTTCCTTCTGCATCAAAGTTTCTTTCTGTCTCTCCTGCATTTCAGAAGAAAGAAGAAATTAATCCATTCCTTTTGCAGCAGTGGCACTTCTCTCCCCTTCACAGTCTGAGGGAGAAACAGTCATTTGACACTTTCACCAAGGTGTGAGAGGGTGGTCTAGCTATTCGTTGCAACTGAAAAGGTTGTTCAGCAAATGTTCACAGTTGTGAGGAATTACCACTCAAATGAGCTGCTCAAAGCTTTCATTACATTTTAATAAAGGACCTGAAGTACCACTCAGTCCTTTCCATTGCTTGTCAACATGATCAAACACATTATTACTTTCAGGCCCATTTTTACCAGATGCGGTCTTAGTCTAGAGCACTGGAACAGGAGTGTAATTACAAGTCATACATCCTAAAGATTTGCTAATAATATTAACACCTGTGCAGTTTGCTGGTAACAGGCAGTCAAGTAAAACTAGCTTACCACAATTTTTACCTCTGACCAGACCAGTGCCTTGGCTACCACAAAGGATCTGTGGTACAAGAAATGCTAGAATTAGTGGACACCTGGATAAACAAAATCTATTTGGGGAGTCAACATGACTTCTGTAAAGTAACATTTTGTCTCATAAACTTTTTTGGAGTTCTCTGCAGGCTTCAGTTGTGCTATGTGGGTTAATATGACCCAGCTGACATACTTCACTTGGATATCCAGAAAGTTTCTGGCAAAGACTTTAACCATAAGCTTTAAAGGCCACTAAGAAGCCATTGTATAAAAAGCAAAGTTTTGGCACGGATAAGTAACTGGTTAAGAAGTAGGGCATTGGAGCAAATGTGAAGGTGTAAAAGCACAAAAAAGTCCACAGCAGAGTCCCACAGGGTCTTTGCTGGGATCCACGCTAATTAGTGTATCCAGAAAGTATCTGGAAAAGCAGTAGAAGTGTACAGACAAAGTTTACTGATGATGGAAAGCTGCTCCAGACAGTAGATACCTTGAAGGCAAACCGTAAAGAACAGAAAAATGAGTCTCTTAGAAGACACAGTGACTAGGCAATAAAATGACAAATAAAACTCAACATAGATAAGCATGACAGTGCCCGGAGTGCACTAAAAGCCCTTAATTGGCTTTCAGTTCTTGCTGGACATATGCTGTAGGTGTATCTGTCTTTGGCCTTTGGCTGCTCCTAATGAGACTCTCTGGATGCACTTTGGCCCGGCTTCTTCACCTCACCCTGTCTATTAACCCAGCCCAGACATGGTGAGTCTGTATCCACTCAGTGAGGACCCTGTCTGTGCTGGGGTCAGCCTGGCTTCCAGACCTTCCTCCATCACGGGCAACCCAGCTCCCACTGCTCCCAGCCCAGTGACAGCCCAGGGCACATGTGGACGTCCCAGCCTGGGTTTAATGAAGCTGTTGAGCCACAGGAAGACGATGCATGGGTGTGGGTCCTGCCTGGGGATGGCCAGGGCAAAAGAGGGAGTAGCCAGGTACTCTCCAGCTGGGAAATAGACAATGTAATGGAGAACAGACAAAGGTCTACGAAAGGTCTGTAGGTGACAGGGAAAAGAGAGATAAGGACTACCTGCTCACTGTCATCACTTAGTGACCCTTTGTTATAGAAGCCAGGTTCAAAGTCAGGAGAACAAGGTGGTCCTTCATACATCAGGAAATGGACACATGGCACTCCCTGCCTGAGGACAACTGTGGATGTGTGAGTTCAAAGGGAGTGGGCAACGAGTTGGCAGAAGTCCATTGGAGACTAAACAGGCAAGCCATGCCAGCCTCAGTTAGATTTGCATTCCCAACATGGAAAGAGTTGAAGACTGGGAGTTTGCAGGAAAAACATCAAATACACAGGCCTTGATTTAACTCTTCTATTCCAGATGCCCAGATATGAACATTGGCCTGGCTTGACCCCATCTTGAAGACGTAGCAGGCCTACTTCTATTCCAAGGGCAGACGGGCATCAAGACTTTGTCCACAGTTACAAGAAAAAAATTATTTCATATAATCTGTAATCTGAAAACTGACACAGTTATTAAACATTTCATAATTTCTAGAAGCCTCATTTGTCTTACCACTAGCTACAAGTCTGGAGAGTAAGAAAAACAATCTCAGCTCTAAAGGAAATCCTTTTTCAAATCTGGTGTCTTAAGGATTACGATCCTTGTTCTTTTTGAGGATGTTGGCACCAAAGGCACTAAGGAAGCACGGGGTGCTTGGCACTGCATGCCAGTTCCAGTCTTTCATCTAGCAGACTATCTTGACATCAAAGATATCCTACCCTTTACTAACTATATTTATTTATTTACTTTATTTATTGCTGAAGAAGTAGGAATCTCTCCACAAAGCTCTGGGCACCCTGCCATTACCTCAGATACACAGAAAGATTGCATGCAATTCAGAGAACCCCACTTCCTAGAAAAATGCCACCTTCCCTCAAACTTCAGTCCACACAGGACCTGCTCATCCAGATTAAAACACTCCCCAGGTGTTCCTTCAGAACCAGCAGTGCAGAAGTAAAAGCCTTAACCTCTTTTTCCCTAGACGGATATTTTCTTGTCACCCTTTTGCTAAGAGTAACATTGAATCCTCTGTTCCTAATGCCAAATGTTTTCTATTTCCAACAGGACAACACAAATCAATCATCAATAAACTAAAATTTCATTGCCTTAAAAACAAACAAACACAAAAGCAAACAAGCAAGCAAAAATTCCCCCCAAATCCAAACCAAACTGTACCCATGCATCACCCTGGAGAAAATAGCAAAGAAGATGAAGAAATTATACTTTTCCAATGTGTAACCAGAAATTGCCCCAAAGTTATACATAGAATACAAAAATGAAGTGAAAAAAAAAAAATCTTTCAAGTGATAGGAGCATGCTGGAAGTAAAACAACAGAATATCTCTCTGTTCCTTTTTCTCCTTTTTATTACGAAATACTGTGTTCTGGTGTTACATAGATTGTACAGAACCAGGTTGCAGTTGTTCTAACTGCTGGATCATTCAAAGGCTTCAATAAATAATTAAATGAAAAAGGAAGTTCTAGTCCTAAGCAAATTGCTTCACAGGGAAGTAGTTTGATTACTCCAATCACTGTCAATTTCAGCTTCCTTAAAAAGTCTCAAAAATACAGTGGAGAACATCTTGATTAAGTGGGAATACATGAAACAAGAAAAATAAGAAAATTACATTTTGTTAAGAGGACTTTCTGCTCTGCATATGGGATACATTAGAATCCTAACTACACATCTCTTAGAGTAATTACAGTTTTATCTACATGTACACAGACATCTCAACAATATAAACCCCTCCCAGAAACAGTCAGACACCATTAGGGTTACACAATCAAGGACGACTGAAGTTAGGAAATGCCAGAGCTAACCTTCCTCTGGCCCTTGTGCACAGATAATTGAATAAAAATCTTCATTTACATAATCACATACTACTGTTTTTGCAGGATCTCATTGAGTGCACAGGAAGGACAAACCCCATGAAACAAGCAACTTTGCAGTATCCTGCTTTACTTCTGTTCTTCGATGTGTTACTCTCAGCCTTGAAGCGATTCCAGTTCTCTCTCGAGGCTTTATCACTGACTTCCTCATGAGCTCTTCTGTGGTGCTCATTAGTGCAACATCTGAACGTTTCTCCAACAGTGATTTTATTAAATATCTTACAACACAGCTGTGATGGAAGAAATGTTGTTAAACTCATTTTACAGAAGTATATCTGGGGAATATCAAGATCAGAAAAACCTTCTGATGTTAGGTGTCTCAGACATGCAAGACCTAACTTACTTGTGGTTTCCAGCATTATATAGAGGTTAATACAGTCAAAGACAGTTCCTATTCACCTCAGCTGCAATCAGAAATGCAAATCATTCTGTAAGTTTAAATTAGTGACAGAAACTGAGACACATTAAAGACAGGCATGAAATTCATTTGCTGAGCCACCCATAAGAGACAATACAGACAGAATTCAGTTTTCTAGCACAGCCTTCAGCCACCCTTGCCATGAGATCTCTTTGCAATCCAGTTCCTCATTCAGTGTATGTATTTTACCTCCGGCCACACTTTAAGCAAAGACCTTAAAAATCATGTTTGTTTTCAGCCTCCTGGCATGTCTACTTTGTACAAAACTGAAGGCCAGTGACAAAAAGCAGGTGGATTTGGAATACACCCTGCATGACAACTACAGATGTGAAAATGGAAAACTCCATAGGAAAGCTGAATATTTCAAATCTGCTATTTCCTATTTACTGGGTTGCCAGCTTTCTAGTCTTAGTACTACCTTTTATATATTTTCTTACTAAAGTTTTCTTCTATTATTTTAAGTAAGTCAAATTTGAAAACTACCCTTGTGTGACAATCAAAGGAAACCTTCCCTGCTGGTCTACCACACAGGTTTCTGACATATCAACTAAACTAGCAACTGCTGATTCTAGATTATAATTCTCTATTTCACTAGCTGAATCCCAAGCTTTTCCTCACCTCCACGTAAGACAGGAAATTACTGCAAAATAAAAACATGCAAATGTCTTACTCTTTGTCAGAATTGGTGTGATTAATTAAAGCAGCAACAGACAAGTAAGAGCCATTTAATAGCATATGGCATTTCAGAAATAAACACACTGTGTCATAATTAGAAAAGACAGATTACAAGGATATGGCATTACCCACATATAATTGGGAGCCTGGATATTCACTCAAACCTCTCTTATTGCTGCTGATAAAGAGGTGCTCACAATGAAAGCCATTATTCATTCAAGTCTCATACAGATATATTTTTCCATGACCAAAGCAGCCTATACTCAAGAACATAATTTACTTAAAGTGTGGACAAAGGCTCTGTGCCCTGTGGATTTATAAATCTGTCAGCACACACAGGAGATCCACCTGCACAATCCAAATAAACACAACACCAAGTTTCCGTATGGATGTTTGTCCTTAAACTGATACAAAATGTTAGTTCAACATTTGCTTCTGTTTAAGTTGTAGCATAAACATATAATGTTTTAGGATCATTTTTATCACTCATTTTCATAATTTATAATTTATAGCAACTGTATTTTTAAAAGTAACTTCAAAGAACAAGTCAAGGAGCTTTATTTATGGCAGCACACAAGCACAGGGTAATGGTTGATGCTACCTCCAGACTATAAATCTCCAGCAGTGATAATGCTAACATGTACTTATTTACTTATGAAATCTCACGTTATAAGGAGAAAAATAATAAAATACCACCATTATTATCATTTAATATTTATCTTATGACTTCAGGTGGACAATCCTCTTTGCGTTGCGTTATAGCTTTAAAAACAGAACAGGCAAATTGTTAATCTTACTGAAAGCTTCATATGTGCAATCCACCAACCCCAAGAAAGGTTCATTAGGGAACATATTTCCCAGATCAGTGTTTAGACTGAGCATATTGGTCTTTGGTGTTTTCCATAATTGTTGCCAAATTGGTATGTATAGCCCAACAGCGGTAGATAACAGTGCAGAATACCTCCCTGCTTGCCAAGTAACTGGTCCTTGAATGCATAGAGCACCTCAGCCCTACAAAGTCTACTTGCACAGCAGGTGACTGTCATATTTGTTACCATCAGTATTTGTAGACACACTTCTAAGTTTACACACCGACACCATCATTACTACGAGAAATTATAAAAGAGGAATAGAGAACTATTGTGAGGGACAGTATAAAAAACTGAACCACAAACATGCAGAGAATTAAATAATTACAAAGTATAAAGAACAAATTACAAGTACCACCGAAGAGCTTCCTGGTAAGGAAAAAAAAGTTTCATCAACTGCTATTAAGTAAGTTATGTTTGTGACTCACAATGGTCACGTTTTGATGACCAGATTCTAGTTTAAGACCTTATTACAGTATGCAACACTATTTTTCCATTCTGCTGTCCTTGTATCCCTTCTTATATTGAACTCTGCAAAGGAAAACTAATCAAAATCTAATGGGAAATACCACAAATTGCTAAAAGACCTGATTTTCTTTTTTTTTTTTTTTTAAGTTTGGCTTGATCCTTGCTAATAAAAGATGTTTCTTCAGATTTTCACATATTTCAAGTGAATAAACACAGTAGCTGATTAAGATAAGAAGCATTGTAGACCTCACCCTAAAGATTAAAATTCTGGCGAGGCTGAGCTGTCTTCTCACTAGAAACACAGGCACCAAAGTAAAATAAGAGGAAAGTTCAAAAAATCATGCCACTGTAATCAAAAGCAATTCACTTCAAAAGGAAAAACAAAGCTTTCCTCTGTGCATTAGGATTAAAAACCAGAGTGGATGTCTGGATTCTTACGATATTTTAACTGACTCTGACAGTTACTGAACAATCCCCAAACAGATGTACTAAACGTAGCTGAAAAAGACAGTGACAGAGCAAAAATGCTGGCTTCTCCTTGGCTCAGTTTTTGAGAGTGCTGGGAATATTCATCTAACACTGAATCTCTGGGAATCTGAGGTGCTCTGACTCCCACAAATGGTACCATATCCCAGAAAAAGCAGGAACAGTGCTGGAAGAAGAAGTCTTTCGGTGTAAGTCCTTCCAGAAGAGTTTGTGCATTTGAATTTTTTGCTGGAGCTCAAGTCAATTCTAAAGTACCAAGAAAGGATTCACATGACATGGGGATTACACAGACAAAAAACAGAATACAAAAACCTCTTCCATTTCACTGGGTGAGATCACAGTAATCTGCAGACAAAACCCACGAGTTACAACATATAATCATTGCCAAGTGTACACAGCAACTCTTCCTTCGTTCTTTAAGCCTTTTTCCTTTCTGAACACTGAACAGTGATGCAGCAAGAGAAATCTTTTAAAGCCATGGGGCAGAACTTCGGCTTCCTCTGACATAGGAGCTCTCCTTGGCCAAGACCCAAACTTCCAAATAGTTTCTGTTTGGACATTTGGGGAGGGATTTTCCAAAGACCTTCACAGTGATGTAACTCTGTTTTTATTCAAGGACAGTAACACCTACACTGACTTTGGTGGGACCCAGTAAAATGAATGTTATGCAATCCATGGAGGAACCACCAGAACACACACGGATGAACATCTACTTAAGAATTTCCTTATATTTTAGTCCAGAACTTGTGCAAAACTCTTTGAAGATTAAAGCACATCTGTCTCAATTTCACCATTCCTGAGCATAAAAAAGCAAAGCTCACACTTTCTACTAAATTATTTCACTATTTTCTCAATCATGTTATCAGTAAGTTATTTTCCTTTACTTTCTTGAAAATAATACTTATTTAAGAAAATTAATGTTAAACTAAATGCTAAATTAAAACTAATGTTGTAATTTTCTCCTTCAGATTCAGAATACTTACTACACCAGAAAAATTATTGAGACGATAAGGCAAGATAAATGTTTTGAAAACAATAGCTTTAAAAACTGGACTCTTCTCAGCTACATTTCTGGCATCTGCTACATTCCATTGCTATGATGTGCTATTCAGAAAAGATTTATGCAGCCAAGCATTTTTTTCCTAAGATCTTGAGTTCAACTATTGATTCTATGATTAAATTGCCAGTAATTCAATTTTGTTAAGGTCTAAAAAAAAGAACAACTTCAGATACTTCTGTTGAAGCTAAGAGCCAAAGGAGTCAGTAAGCACAGGAGTTGTGTAAAACAGAATACTTGTATCACATACATCAACATTGCCAATAAAGAGGGAAAGAAACCCACCCAAACTAAAGACAATTATGCCAGATATTATTTGCAGGTAACTAAGATACTAGATTTTGGCCAGAGATTTAGAAATTTATCATTTGGTATTACCCACGTGGAAAGTATATTTTATTAGAGAGAGGGAGTGTGTAGATAGGGAGATGTTTGCCTGTTTAATCCTCAGTAGTATCTTTTGACTGCCATCTGCCACCAGAAGGAGAAATTTATTATTCTACCAATGCTACTTCTGCCTTTTTGAGTTCCACAGAGACCTTTTCCAGAATGCTGAAGGGTTAAGGGCAATTCACTTGTAAAGCAGTGAAATAATCACTTAACAGTAGAGCAATTCCTCATATGCAGAGACAGACAGAGGGAAGGCCTGACTGGTGGGATTTCTGATATACAATGTCTTTACCGGTTCCAGTGGCAAGATTTGAGCAGAAGCACAGCCAATCCAAAATAGAGATCAAAATACTAGACATAACAGAAATTATATACTGCCAAAATCTGACTGGTCAAAGAAAATTACACTTTATATAAAATACACTTCATAAACCAGTGATATAATAAACTGTAACCAGAGCAGCTAGTGCACATCTGATGTACCAGGCTTACCCAAGGGAGGGAGGGAGGGAGGGTGTTGGGGAAGGTGATACAGGGAAACCTTATAAATATGATTGTTTAGCAGGAGGTTCAGAGAACATTGGGCCAGTGAATGAGATAGAAATGATGGTCACTTTTGATATGGGAACGGATGGCAGTCCAGGGACAGGATGTTAAGCAATACCAGTGACTAGGCAGAAAAGGAGTCTGCAGGATAGCAGGAAGAAGGGATTATAGAAATTAGCATAAGAAGGTAGTGCCTTATTTAAATCTAGTAGTTCTCATAGGCTGTATGTAAATTCTATAGGATTTGTGTCTCACAGCGGTTGGTTACTGTAAATAGAATATTCAACACAGAATAAGATAAAATAGACTGTAACAGGAAATTCGCGCTCTTAGAACCACGCCAGCAGTTGGGCTGGCAACTGATGGCAAACCCTGGCACCCACGACCCCTGAGAATAAAGCATGTGTTCCATAAGCAACCCCATCTCCTGAAGTATATCATCTAACCATCGAGAGAACTTCTCTTATAGGAGGGGGCCCATTATTGTTATTGTTACACTTCCTTTAAGTACCTTTATCCGTCAAACATTTTTTTTTTAAAACACCACAACTTCTAACCCGTTGTACAAATGATGTCATTTTTCAACACCAGCATTTTGCCATTTCTGTGTGCATATTACATACATACCTGAAATATAATGGTTCTTTAAAACAAACTTAAACCCCAAGATAAGTTAACACCATTTGGATGATCTGTTATTCAAAATATTGACTAGGTGGGCACCCACACCCAGAATGAAACCTCTCAGTTATTTTATACATCTTGGCATTATATACATCTTTGCAGTTAGTATGCAAAAGACATACTACTGCTCCTTTCTGTACTTTTAGCAACTCATCAGACAAGTAATTTCAGGATTCTCCGTATGCTTTCAGTCTCTATAAAGTGCAGTATAATATGTGACTATCATACTTTGGATGTGGAAGATATTTAGACAGAATCAGAACAAGAAAAAAAAGCATTCAAAATTTAAACCCATTTATAGACTTTCCCCGTAAATCCAAGACAACAAGAAAAAACAGTTGCCCTTAAAAAAAAGTCACAGAGGACTGGGTCACTTGTACAAATGCCTCTGTGATAACTCCAACCATGAGGTCTTTCTCTCCACCTAAAAAGCAAGCTCTGATTAAAAATGGCTTGACTTTCATAGTATGGATTTGTCACTGCACAGTTCTTAATTAAAAGAGCTCTGAGAAGCCAGAGCATGCATCTGAACAAAACAAACTCTGTTCGGGACAGGGAGTTGCAGCTTTCTGTCTGACACCCATTAAGAAGCACATTCATGAGTGAAAAAAGCTGGAACTAGAAAAAAATCTCATTGCATTGTATCCTTTCAAAAATTACATTAGCTGTGTGACAACCTTTTCATGGATCTACCCTGTGTTCATGGATATACCCTGCATGCTCTTGCAAGAAAAAAAAGCAGTTGTTTTACAGTGTACTGGGAGACAGTTGGGCTGCTTTGGGTATATCCAGAAGAAAAATGGCTTCAAAAATAGGAACTAACTTTTTGTCACTCTTTGAGTAAATTATTTTCCAACACACAATTTTCCAGTCTACAAGAACATTCAAACATTAATTTCTCTGAAAATTTGCCATGCTGACACTTCCATACAATATTAATTGTCTTACATCTTAATTAATATAGCAGTAGTTTTAGAGGATTATACAATCTGAGTTACCACTGTGGTAGCAAATGTGGTACAAAAATGTGGTACCACTATTGCCAAATTTGACTATTTGCTAGACTGGAATTTGGCCAAACCAATAAATAACTGAAAAGATGTTCAGAAGTTACTGAAAAGGAAATTCACAGAATGGGAATTGGTAAACATCTTTGGGAGCTGAAATCTTAAGAACAATTAGCAAAATTGTTTCCAACTAACAAACTGAAAACAGTCAACATACTGTTCAAGCAGCTGTAGCCCCAGACAATAGGGGAAAAAAAACCAAAAAACTCCACAAAACCTACAACATGAAAGATCAGAGAAGAGGAGCACAAGTTCATAGTGGCACCAAAAATATAGGACTGGAGTTGGGTTTAGAGTGGAAAGTGGCTTGATCTTTTCAGAGACAGCAATTAAAATTGACTTGTGTGAAAGATATCTGGAGGCCAGACTACACAGGCAGACTTCTAACTCTGAATTATACACTTAATTTTCCTGTACTGCAGCAAGAGTTAGAGCTCAGTCTGTCATTTACAGGAACTGAGCAGACGAACAAGCACTGAACCCAGACAAAACAAGAGGGGTTTCTGGAAACCCTCCCTTCCCTTGATATGCATGCTTGTATTACCATATCTAGGGCAGGAAAAGTAGTTTTGGTTCAATGTATCACAGTAAGGGATGTACTTCTCCAACGTAACTTATCATTATTACTTTAATACTTGTGTTAACACTGTAGAAAATGTTCACCGTTTATAGCTAAAATACTTTATTTTCCTCCCACAGGAGAGATATTTTTCTCTTCCATGATGAGAGAAAGAAATTCAGAAACAGTACATGTAAAAAATTTAATCAGATGTTTTTCATACACAGTCTTAACAAGGAATGTAACTTTCCAGGTAAGTTTTCTTATATTGCAGTACCTTACTAGATTGTAGCTACAATTCCCTCACTTTTTTTTTTCCCCCAGATTCTTGAAAAATAAACATCATATATGTTTTTCTTCATTTTAGTATTGTATATCTATCTCAGACATCTCTATGTTGTGATTGTGTGAAAATGGAAATCTTAACATTTCTTTATCAGCAAGTGATAACTGAGGCCTTGATCTAGTAAGCATAACGTGTTATATCTTGTGCAAAACAATTAAGCAATCCCACTAAGTAGACAATTACTATGTTCTAGCAAAAATAATCGTGGACATCAAAACAGGCATCTAAAATCTGCAAGATCAGCCCTTCTGATTAATTGACAAATGCTGACTTTACAGTCGTAATTACTCACTTCTAAAAGGTCCATTGGGATATTAAATCAACCATTTTAATTACTCAGTATTAATTGTGGTACATATTGAAGCGCACATCACACAATTGCTAGACTAGTATGTCAGGAACTTTTACCTGGAAAACTTCTATTTCTAGTTATCATCTTCACTTCATGATGCAATGCTTCTCATATTAGTAATCCACAGGAGAAAAAAAGTGGCGTTCACAAAGAAAGACTTCAGTTTTTTAATAAGACAGAAACACATTTTGTCGTAAAATTTTCATTCACTTTATTGAGAGCAACTGACAAATACCAGAAAAAGGGGTTTTTTTGCATATTACCCTCTATCAGGGCAGCCTTTTGTAAAGCACTGTCCAGATGGCCACAAGTCATCTTGGGCCTATTTTTGGATATACTGCTAAGGTAGTTATTTTTGTATGTGTTGTGATAAATAATATTGACAAACATTCAAGCTTTTGCTGGCTACGTTTTTTAATTTCTAACAGTGAACAGAGAAAATGAGGCAAAAATAATTTATAAACAGATTCTAAAATACTGTGGGTCGTAAAGATTGGACCTTCTGCAACAGGCTGTTCTTTCTTTGAAGGTATATTCTTTATAGAGAGGTACATTATCTAGCCTTTGTTCTAATAAAGGAGTGCAGAGACCCTGTACAATGAGGTCGTAGTCAGCTTAGAAATGCCTGAGCACATTCCATATCGGTTTGGCTGCGAGGGCGTACCAGAGGAGGGGGAAAAATCACTGTGCTTCTGAGGCTCTATTGGCTATTGTCATGGTTAATGCAATGAGGTTGAAACACTTAAGGGAAAAAAATTATCAACACCATCAAAAGATTATAGCTAAAAAAAGTAAACAGAGGTAATGAAAGGCAGGTTCCTGTGAAATTCATTTCGACAGTAATTTACTTTTATATTAACAAACTGTCAACTAGGGGAAGTACAAGAAAGCCAACTAGCAACTTTTTCTCTGCAAGATTTGTATGAGCAGAAATTCTAAACTCATGCCTCAAGCCAGCAAAAATTCAGATACTAAACAGAACATAAAAGGGATAACTTATGTTTTGTTTAAGCTACATTAAAGCATAAAAAAACCCCCAAACAAACCTGACAAAGGAAGAGGAAAGAATAAAAAAAACCCTGGAGTTATTCATTAAATACATAGATTCCTTCTGACTAATCTCTCAGTTACTCATGATTTATGTATGCCTCTGCAAGGAAAGAGACTGCCAGACTGAATAGTTTTTCCAAACTTTTAAAATTTCCTGACTTTTTCCATAACGTTCAGAAATAAGAATTTCCATGCCTGAGTCAGGGACAGAACTATCAGTCACATTTACCCTGCTCAGCAATAAATGCACACCCGTTCCCACCCCTGGGATGCCAGGAGAGGAGTCCGACAAAGCGCCAGTAACAAAAAACTTCATGAAGCCACCCCCTGCTGTCCGTGAGGGTTGTGCTGACTGACAGGGCCAATGCCTTGGCACTTCGGTTCTTGCTCTGCACACAGCAAGAAAGAGGAAGATAAGGGAATGTGCTGACAACCATTTCATCATTTGCCTGGTGATAGGATCTTTGGGCCCTGTCTGGGGTAGGGAGCTTCGTGGTGAAAAAACCACACTTCCTGACTTGGCTGTGCCAGATAAAGCCCAATCCATTTCCACGCTGTCACCAACTCTTGGTGCTAGCGCGGCTGGCATGAGCAATACCTCCCGCCATACCGACTTCCCATCTCTTATCAGGCTTCTGAACCCACAGATTCACTCTGAAATGCTCCCATAAACAAGGGAGGACTTCAACCCCTCCTTTATCTACATAGATGCAATTAAGGAGCATAACAGACAAAGACGATCTCGTGGATCATTACCAGACGTGTGGGTGAAGGATCTGCCTTCAGATTTCTTTTTTCTTGATGAATTAAATACAGCATGGAATTTTGCTTTGAATCACCACTAAAATTAAGATTCCAGGGGCTGTAACAGAACTGAAATTTACGCTTTGGTGAACTCCTGAGAATAGATTTAACTGCTCTGAGGACATGGAAATGTGTCTACAGACACCAGTGCACTTCACTGATGGATGACCAAAAGGACTAATGTTTATTTCTGGCATTAGCTACAGTCACAGTAATTTTGTGATAACATCAGCATGGGGCATAATGCAGAAATAGTGTAGTACGAATTATAGATGTCCTCAATGCTTTATTAAAATAAAGGTTTTCCACATTCTGAAAAAAACTAAATATGGTTGCACAGCAGTCAAAACTTAAAATGTTTATTGACTCTTATGTAATTATATGTCTTCTAACGGCATAAGAAGGTGAAAAATCATGAGGATGTTGCCATCTCCTCAAATGTTCAAGTGTTCAAAACTCTGGAAGTCCAGTGCTGACAAGACACTCAAAAACTAGACTGGGAAATAATTATGCAAACTGCAATCTGCATTTAAGGTCACTGAGAAAACTCCAGTTCTGCTTCTGCATTACCATAGAGAATGCAGATAACTCCAAAAGACAGCACAATATTGAAACAATAGACATTTCATTATGACAGCAGAAAAGCAAAAAAGCAAGGGGGGACTAAACAACATTTTTGTGAGGTTACATACACCTGAAGCAACTGATTTTTTCTTTCCATATTGATCTGCTGCTTCTTTGCATCAGATAAATTGAAGCCATTGTGACAGACCAAACACCAAGACAATTTCTTAGGCACAGCAAAAGCACTGTCATATTCCAAGAAGTGCAATTTCCAAAGGGTTTCCTCATTTCCCAGATTTTTAATCAAAAGAGATTCTACACGACAATGATTAAGAAAGAACTATATATATTAGGGAAGTTTGGAAATTATATAATGTATTTCTCAGCCCCAGGGTAGGAGTACTGTAGATTTAAACCATTTCTGGTAGAAATTACTATACATTCCCAGGGACTGGGATTTCCCAGTCTTTCTTGACATCTAATTCACTGCTAGCTAAACCTTCTGATGAGATGTCCTCCCCTCATTTATCTTGCTGTAATTTAAGCCCATTTTTTGCCCTTTCAACTGTCTGAAAAGATCAGTCTATCTCTTCCCACTGCACTTACCTCCTTAAATATTTTCAGTTCTTATGCATTCCCTCTTCTGCCTATTATAGACCAAAAAATCTTAGCTCTTTCTGTCTGCCTTCACTAGTTATGCCTTCTAGAACTCTGTTCACTCCATTTGTTCTCTTCTGGGCTCTCTGAAACCAATGAAATGTACATACAAACAAAAAGTTAGGAATATCTGAGTGTCCTATGAAAGCAGATTTAACTAATTCTGTTTAAAACACCCCATTCCAACATCTCAGCTCCTATGCAGCCCTTTCACTGGAAGACAGGCAAGCTGTTTTCAAGGGAGGTGAGACATACACACAGCACAGGGAAACTGAGGCACAGCTAAATGACCCACATAAGACCATCAGGGACATCAACATCCAGACAGGAATGGAACCCTGACAAGTTACTAACTGAGCTGTGCAGTAACTTCACCCTGACCCACAACACACGACCTGAAGCCAGTGTGCCCAAACCCTTATGGCTACTGAAATTTTAACTAAAGTGTGTTATATCTTTATCTTTTTTTTTTTCTGCTAATAATTCCCTTCTGTTTCAAGTGTCACAGTCCATCCATTAATTCCTTTCGGGTATCAGACCTATAGGATTGCACTCCACTTGTGTACCTGCTTGTCAGTACCTTACCAATTTGTGGTTGAACATTCTTTCCACAGACCATCCCACTCCTGTTCTAAGTTTTCTGTTATGTAATCCCTCTCCTAAACTTTGTTTCTGAAAGCAGGCCCAGTACTGTAGTTTTCCTCAAACGAAACCATAAAATTATTACTTTTGCATTTTTCCATGTCACAGTGTGACTGATATCTTTATCCTTATGAATAGCCCCTTAAATAATCCATAAAACCTGGACCTGATGATCTTAATCCCTTGCTTGCATGTAACCTCCTCTGGGCAAAGCTTAATAAGCACCAATAGCTTTCTAAGCTTACAGCTCACTTGAGAATCTGGATGAATTTCAGGCTTTTATGAGATTTCTACTGTAAATTCAGTCAAGCTTAAGCTGCCAGAGAGATTATAAATACCATATGAATCTGCAGCCAAAGTGACCAATACCTTTTAAGAACACAGAATAAAAAATGAAGGAGCAGCAGTGTTTCCCGCCTTATCTGTCTGGCTCTTTTACAAAAGACTCCATTTTGCAGCATAACCTATACTTTTGCATCAACATAAAAAGAAATATGAACCCTGAGGGTCTACAGGCAAGTACTGGCAAATGACAGGTTCCTGTAAAGGTAAATGTCTGATTTTCATTTCAGTCAAGTATTAACAGCAGACTATCTATCATCTCTTCCACTACTGAACAGCAAACATCTTTCTATTGAACCTGGGCAATTCTAGTGTACCTTATTTATCTACTTATCATTCACGAAGAAAGGGAAATATCTTTTCCATTTCTTGGAAGTTTTGAAGATTTCAAATCTATTCCTGTGGGGCCAAGAAAGGAAAAGCCCCCACAGGGATGCACCTGAGACTGGAACTTTTACCATTTCAATGGCACCAATCATTTTCTGCTGAAGAGGTTAGCCAGGGGCATATATGATTTTATAGAAGTGTATCTTGGAGTTTGGCACAGGGCTTTTGACCTTACTTGTTTCGCACCAGCACAGGCAGCCATGGTGTGCTGCAATGAGCTGAAGGCACGGGTGAGTTTGTGGTTGGCTTTCTCTGCCCTCACAGCACGCTGCCTGGGACCTTCTGCTCACGGGGCTTAGGCTGCTGTGCCACCTGCACTTTCAGTTATCAATTATCTGTCATGAAGGGGAATCAGCAAAGGATGGTAATTTTGGCGTCCTGATGTTCTAATCACCAGCATGCAGCAGATGTAAATTAGAGGAGGTTTTGCTGATTTACTTTGTGCTAAAAATGGCAGCTGCGTGGCCCAAGATCAAGTACGGACCAGGAACACGGGGACACAAAATCCATCAGCCAACGGCGGCACAGGTGAGAGCAGATCCTAAATGTGTTTCTGGCTACAGTTTAATGGAAATGGAAAACACTTATTAAAGTGACATGAATATGGAAAGTGCTACTGCACAGTGACAGCATTGTTTTTTCTCTAAAAAGAAAAAAAAAAAAGTGTAGGTTTTAAAAATTAAAGAAGCACTTTTTAAAACAAGAAAAACATTACCAAAGAAGTTAGAAGCCCTTTCTATATATAAACAATCCTTTTTCCAGTGGCAAGCCTGTCAAAGCAAAACTACCCATCTGATACAGAATTAGCTGGGCACCACAAGCTGCTCCAAAATTTTCATATGCTCCAGAATAAACTCCAGACATCTTTTTTCCAGCAAAGCAGCTGGATCTCCTAAAATACTTTGCACTCTAGCGGTTAGGACAAGACATTTACTAAATGAAATCTCTCATTCATATGTTTAAAGAAAACAGTCAGAATGTTATATTACGCTGTGCTGAAGTGTCATCACAGATCAAGAAGATGTCAAGTTTAAACTGATGGCTCTTTACAGGGTACAGTTATCTTACATATAACTTGCATATACTTTGCTGAGGAATGTTTCTATTCGTTGAGTCATAAAAGCTTTTAAAAATAATAAGCACACTCCAGGTATTTTACAACTTTGAACTACATTGAAGGATTATTAAGTACACAATCTGCAGCACAAACAGTACTGTGGAAAATGGAAGAACTACATGATTACCCATAAAATTTCAACAACCAGAAGAAATTCAAGAGGCAGGCATTAACAAGGTAACCGCAAAGAAAGAACAAAATGAAAGAATTCAAAGAAGAAATTCAAGGGAAAAAAATAGTAACAATTAATAACAGCAAAACTGTAAAAAATGGCAAAAGGAAAATTCAGCAGTAGCAGAACACAGAACCACAACTATAAAATCACAAATAGTGATCATAATATATCACTTTCATCAAAGTGTTCTATTGTACAGAATTCAGCCATACATAAACATAATGTATTTATGGTCATTAAAACTTTGGCTCCTAGATCATTTATTTATGCAAGAAGATAAATTGCTGACTTACCTGCTTGCTGGATGCATATAATGTATGTGGTAAACAAGAAGAGACAGTGCTGCAGGTTCCATTTCCAATGATAGCACCACATTTCACTTACAGGAGACATCCTGTGGGGAAAAAAGAAAAGCGACCAAGAACTCAGGGAGTTTTACAACACAAGAAAATGAGGAAGACACTGTAGTTAGTCAAACTAGCAACTTGCAGTAAATAAATTAGTGAAAATTATGGATGGCCCTAGTATTGCTTAAATGGAGACAAAAGTCTGGTAAAAAGGGTCAGAAATGATATTGTCTGGTTCTTAGCAGACAGCAAAATGGAAGACTGGTCAGCATCGGTCTTCTAAGCAGATAGATGGGGGTGGTATTTCAGTAAAAGAAACAAGAAGCACAGTCTGGAAGAGTTAAGTTGTAGGGTTTCTTTTGAAATATGAAATCTTACACATATAAACACATTTATTCTATTTAACTATATGTAATCTATACATATTTGTTATTAACTAAATAAAGATGGTACATGAAAATTTGCCTCTGCCCTTAAGAAGGCTTTCCATTTTTCAGTTCTAATGTTTTGACAGCTATGATATTTTCGGCTGACTTTAATGAAAATCCTGAAACTTTCCTTCCAAAATCTAGGAGCTCATCTGTGCTGCCAGAGAAGTCAGGGACATCCTGATTATTTAATAAAATAAATGAAGTTATAGAAAAGTCTCTATCAGTTATAGCTTGAAGTTAATGTTTCCCTTCCCTTAAAGCCTAGAGGATATTTAACGGCTAAACCAAAATGTTTCCTCCATTGTGGACAGAACAGGAAGCAAAACTCTTAATAAATTTATTCAGACTTTTAACTATGCATCCAAAATGAATGGTGCTCCACTACATTCACGTCTCATTTTATTCAACAAGTTAGCAGCAAGCAAAAGGAAGTAACAAGTAACGAAATACAACACATGATTTTGACCAACTCCTTCCTCTCCTACTTGGTGATGATAACTGGCTTTTGCTCAGTAAGATATTATCTACCTATACTGAGGTAGATAAGGACAGTCTCTTCCTTTTGCCCCACAGATATTGCTGCGAACCCACCAGCAAAAGCTGGGGGCAAATATAAAACCTTTTCCAGTGTAAACTTCTGTTTATTCCTGAAGTGGAAACCAATGCAGCAAGATAAACCATTGTAAAGGAACAAGTAATATTTCAGCTTTAAAAATAGTAATTCATCAAAGCACTCCTGTGGGCTAGATGCCAACGGGCCCAGGTAAATGGCACTTCAGCAGACTGCTGTGATCAGTTAGGTTTCCCTTGAGTGCGGTGTTACACAGCACAGGTGTCTGATTACAAAAGAGGTTCAGTTCTTTGTAGGTAGTTGTATCAAATTAGGAATCTGAAGCAGATTTATTTTTTCTGAGGTATTGTAAAGTCAAACCTAACAAGTGTTGAAGACGAGCTCAGAAAACATGGGGCTCCGAAATACAAGAATCTCTTTGATGAAGCCAGACATACAAAATAACTGGATTATCAAACAATACAATTATTGTCCTTCAATTTAGTGATCCAAAATTCCCTAATAAAATCTCAGACAACAGAAAGCTGAGGTTTTGGAACTGTTACTTTCCAGTGTATATAATTTATAAATACCACAATACCTTTAATATTAATTTAGAAAATTGAATTTGAACAGAAGTTCTCTGAAGACATGAAAACAGTTACACACACATGCAAGGACATACAGCATGCATATATACTCAGAGTGGGGAAATGGAAACATTGAGGCTAACAGCATGACACACCAGAGATACAAAAGAATTTTCCTGGTCCTACAGAAGAGTTTGCAGGTATACTTATGAGATACATGGCATCCTGCTGCTTAATCAACCAATGCAACCCTGTAGAAGCGGCTGCATTAGAGGTTTTTATTGCAGGTTTGTTTTGAGCAAGCACAGTTAACAGTTATCAGACTAGGAAACAAACAATCATTTATTAATTCAGAATAAAGCTGTGTTGATTTTCATCAAACTGACAAATTGTATCATCACTTTTGATATATCTGTGAGCTCAAAGTTTTTGTTCATTTGATAACTGGGGAATCCTACACCACATTTGAGATACTCAAGGAAAAATAACATGACAAGCTTCTGCTGCTTAGGTCTGGTGTGAATGTATCCAGCCACATTTCCTCTAATGCCTTTTTGAAAGAACATGAAATGCTACGTTAGTCTGAAAGAGGTGTTTGATTTGGCCAATTTCTATTTGTTACTGTTTACTTGCATTGTGGCAATGCTTACAAGTCAGTACTCCATGGTACTCCAGGGTGGTAGTTTATAGTCTGTTTCCTCATCCATGTAAAAAAGTGGTAGTCAAGAAAGATTTCAAGAACATGAAACAACAACAGAGCATAAGCAACATAAGCAACAACAGAGTAGAGCATAAATAAGTGCAAACAAAAAGAGAGAAGAAGTAGCCATAAAGACTTTTCCCCAGAGTAAAAAGCTAAATAATTACATAATTGCTATTAAAAAAATACATATTTCTCCACCAAAATAAACAAAACAAATATATTAAAAAAAATCAAATTGTCCTCTCCACTTATGTTCTTCACCATTGAAGGACAAAACAATTCTCTTTATACCATATCATCTCAGTTGACAAGAAAAAGGTTTATCAAACTCTGACAAGAATCAACACAGAAGCTCATGCTACCAAAACACTCCACTAATGTGGGCACCATGAGTCAGATCTGTTTCTTTTGGAGAGGATTGTTGAAGAACTGTTTTACAAAGCATAACCACTAGCTGAGTGCTATAAATTAGTGAGGAAATCAGTTATTTATGTGTTCCTAGGATCTTGCAGAGCCAAAAAGTCAAAATTCAGAAAGCTGACTTCTCACTGCCTTCTGCTGCAATGTGTAACACTCCTGTCCACACAAGAAAAGTTGCCAGGGATGGAAGTCAGATAACACATTGCCATCAAAAAGGCTTCTTCCACAACTAAATCCATCCCTGATATTTTTATATTTCTGACATTTCAGACAATTATGATAAGGTGTAATAACTGATAAATACTTCCCAGCCTTTAAAAAAACACAACTTAGTTGCAGATATTATTCACTTCTTAGTAGCCACCATATTTATTTTAAGGTTCTTTTTCTTGGTTACTAGTGTTAGTCAACATCTAGAAGTGAATACAAGCAGCATATGAATAATTCAATAGAAAAATCAGCAAACAGTCCTGGGCTTGTTTATAGCTTATCAAGGAATGATACGGTCCCCTGACAGCACTGATTTGATGGCCCAAGAGACCCCTTTGGTCTTGTGTTCTTATTTTAAACAGTATTAAAAAGATGTGTTCTGTCATTAAATATTCATTAAGAGCACAGGGAAAGGATAGCAGAACAGCAATGTAGTAAAACACACCATGAGTTTAGGTAAGCAAAGGAATGGACCCTGAAACAAAGGGACAGATCAGTAACAAAGATCTCAGAAGAGATACGGATTATTTCAGTCTTTGTCTTTGGTTACATAAAAAATGCTGACCACTGTTCATAATGAGTTTTCTTCTCTATTTTGTATCAGTTTAAATGAAAAAGCCCTGTTCCGTCCCTAGCTGGTAACACACTAGCAGCTCTGACGAAATCACTCTAGATTATCAGAGAGCCAAAACATTTTACCCAATATATTTGTGAATTATTAGAACACCTATGGTAGAAGTACATCTACTACAGATGGATATAGTCTAAAAACAGCAATCCCTCTTAAATTTTGGGGCTTTTTTGAGGGTTTTGGCCTTCTGTGGAGTCTGATTTTTCTGAAGTGTGAAGTACTAATTTTTCTATGGACTTGCATTTTGCAGTGTAGACACTGTGTGACATGACCAGCTATGCACCCTTGCTACCAATTCAGTCCAGTCTAGTCCACAGCTACTTTCATTTCCTATAACATAGGGAGACAATGAGCTTATTCACAATTCATTCCAGAAGAGCAAAATAGACATGTAAATTATCTAAACCATAAATGGGTAGTAACTTGACACAGCTCAAGATGGAACTACTGGGAGTTTTGCTACATCCAACTACTAAATCTTTTACTCTACATGCCAGCAGCCCGCTAGCAGACAAAACAGCATCACCTTTTAGGGAATATACAGCTCTGCAGGACAACATACACAAAATGTGGATAATGCTGGAGCATTTAATTTGTAGACTGTATCATCCCAAAACATGCAATACAAATTCGAACACACCATCTTCTGTGTTCCAAACTTTGTCAAAAGTTCCCTGGAGTAGGATGTGAATTCTGCCTCAGGCACACTGATGTGACTTTCTTTGGTCTTTGACATGTCTAAAGCTATTAAGGAAAAACGTTGCTGACACTTTAAAATTAAAAGAAAGATACCATCAAATTCACTTTTTTTTTTTTCTCACATAGATTGTAAACAAACATATACTAAGCTTAATAACTCCCAAGTGGAACTGCAAGATGATTGCAACTCACAGTTTAGCTCCCCGAGATTAATGGAGAAGTTGATTTTAACTTTGAAATCATTGCTTTAAACTGTAGTACATTAATGTCTTGAAAGATTAATTACACAATACCCCCTAAAACTTTCATTTTGTTAAGCACTACTTGTTCCTAATTATTCTTACAGCCAACTTTGAAATCACCCTCATGCTCATCAAAAGAGATGGAAAAAAAAAAGAAGACACTGCCTTTTAATTTAAGCAGTACCACCCCTATCAGATCCATCTAAGTCCCTTGCCTTTCCTTTCAAAGGGAACTTTTCCCTGTTGCAGGCAACAAATCTGCTGGCTGTTTCCAACCCGGTAGCACCGCAACACTAAGTCTTTAGGAACTCCTGATTTCTGCCTTAACTTGACGGCGCGGTGTGAGCACCCCGTGCCCTTTCCACTCGTACTGACTCCCTGGGGTGCATCCCCAGGTTCTCGCTCCTACCTGTGAACGCACCGGCGGAACGCCTAACCCCAAACCTCAGTACCTCGCCTTACCTTCGGCCAGGGACAGCCAGTAAAGGAGAAATATCCCGGGGAAGGCGCCCGGAGGCCAGGGCACTGTCTGGCCCGGGGCTGGTGGAGTCCGGCAGGAGGGGGAGCCCCCGGGCCGCCCCTCGCCCCCCGAGGGTGCGGAGCCCCCGCTGCCCCCGCTCCGTGCGCTGCGGAGAGTGGCGGCGGGGCTGCGAATGCTTTGTGGAGCCCGCCCTGCCCTCACTCTCCCTTCCCCTACTTTTCCCTACTTGTGCTGGCACCTTACCTTGAAGGCTGCCTGTGGTGCCAGGGCTCCTCGACGTGAGCGGCCGCGGTCCCGAGCCGAGAGGCCGGGGCCGGGCGGATGCAGGGGCACCGCCGCTCAGGGCAGGCGGCCAGCGGGGCCAAGTGTTTCGCTACTTGTCCGCAAGCACGGGGAAATCCATCAGAGCCGTCCTAAGGACGGAGTTAGGGTGCCCTGGAAAGGCAGCGGCCGCCCGGGAGCCGACAGGGCAGCCGCCGACGGACACGGAGCCCGGACGGGGGAAGAGCCCTGCCAACCCTGCCCTCCGAGCTCCCGGCCTGAAACTTCCCCGTTTCCCCATTCTTTCAGCCCTGCCTACCTGCACGGCTCAGCCCTGACATTACTCACCACCTACTGTGGGTGGTGGGGAAGCCCTGCCGATCCGCCGGGGCTGCTCGCCCCGCAATGCAGCCCGCGGGGCTATCCGCGCTCCCTCAGCGCGCCGGCCGGCAGCCGCAGCCCTCGCCCCGGAGCTCGGAGAAGAGACTTACATGGTGACATTACGGGGCGGCTCTCCTCCGGCTCTCAGCAACCATCCTCCCGCGCTGCCGCTCGCTCTGCCTCTGGCCCTCTCCCTCGCCGGCTCCTCGCTAAGGCATCGCTGCTCCTTGCCCACCTCTCTTCCACGCCCGCGCCGATCCGCTCCTCCTCCGCCGCGATGCTTCTCCCACCCCGCGCCGCGGCGGGACCTGCCTCTCTCTTTGCACAAGTCGGGGAAACTTCGGTGCGGAGGGAAGGCGCCCCGCCCGCTCCCCGCAGTCAGGTGGCGGCCCCGGCGCGGCCCCGCGGGCTGGCCCGGCCCACCGCGCTCCGGGGGCAGGACGGGGCCCGGAGAGCCGCCGCCACCGGGGGCCCCTCCGAGGAGCTGCTCCACGGCACCGGCGCGCCGCTCCGGGGACACGGGTGCCCACCCCCGGAAAGGCGCTGCCCGGGCGGCACCGCACGGCAAAAAAAAAAAAAAGAAAACCGTGCAGCGACCCGGCTCCCTGGTTAGGGGCTAGGCCGGGGATGTGCAGTCCCCAAGCACCCCCTCAGGAGATGATAGCCGCAGGCCCAAAGCCACCCGCAAAGGACACGGGCCAGCTCTGAGAAGATTCCATGGTGGGGACGCTGCCCTTGCAGGTCACAGCGCCCTGAGCGTGTGGCCCCTCGCAGCATCCCGGCGGCAGCAGGGCCCTGGGGACAAGCGCACTCCCTGCACACTGCAGAGGGAAGCGCACATGAGCCCACCTGCTCGCCTTTGGAAAAAAAACTGTCCCACTGTGTCCCAGAGCTGCTGGCACAGACTCCAAGGCGCTAGAAGTGTGTCAGTTTCCTTTGAAGCACAGAACACAGTAGGGACACAAGATGGGTGGGTGGAGGTGACGCGGCTCTGACCCACTTTAGAGCGTGCAAGGAGGCGTGCTGCTCCCACAGAATGCTGGCCCACACCTCACCCCTGGGTAGCGTTCTTGGAGGATGGTAGTTTGCACCATTTGCTAATGATCCTGGGTTGCTTTGCTCAACTAAAATCTGTAGGACGTGGGACTTCCCTATAGGTGGGTAGGAAAGCATTGAAATGATAGAGAAAAACAAAATGTCATCAGAGAAATCAAAAATTTTTGCAGTACTCCATGGATCTGAGCAGGCAGGATTAGGAAGGATGGGGAAATAAAAGACCTGGCCCAGCAAATCATTCAATGAAGTTATCAGCATGCAATGCTTGGTAAAAGCAAATTGTTCCCATAAAAAAAAAAAAAAAAAAAAAAAAAAAAGAAAACATCGATAAATTTTTCATGAACTTTATACTGAACAATAATATTTACTTATTCTAGTCAATTTTTATTCTCTGTCCTTAAAACCAGTAAATCTATAGGCTTGCTTTCATTGTAAATTCCTGGCACTGAACACAGGTGCAAGAACTGCTGGGACTGGGTTAGCCAAATCCACACGGGCAGTGGTGCAGGCTGGGACAATGTCAACTTACAAGTTCTTGCTGCTGGGTTTATTGTACACCTGGAGATTGTTGCATTTTCCTCATGTGCACAGCAAAGTCTGTGCTTCTAGAATGCACTGGACTCACTGTGTATGAGCTCAGTATCTCCTGGGCATATTGAACCCACCTGGTATGAGATGTACACAGTAAATCAAGAGCATCTGGAAGAAATCAATCTGCTTTTCATGCCCAGATTACTGATACATGTGTAGTGTTTATCTGCTGGCTGTATTGGAAACTTACATCTTCCTTCCCTACTTGGAAGGCATTAAAGGTGACTGCAATTCCAGAACCCTGCAGTCAAGCTCAAAAGAAAAAAAAAAAAAAAAAAAAGGAAAAAAATCATGGGATTTTTCCCCTGTCATGTTTTTGTTCAGCTATCTCTTGGTTAATTCTCCTGTTCTGATTTTGCTGTCATACACTTTTGCAAACATCAATCTGCTTACCCTTCCACAGCAGCAGCACTGCTGCTTCTGGATCCCAAACTGAACACTGCCCAGCGAGAAATGCCTGTGATGTGCAGTGGGGATAATGTGCAGTGCAGATTTTCTGGACAATGAAATAGCATGTTTCTGAAGACAGTCTCAGAGCTGCAGAGCAGTGAAGGGAACCCAATCACTAATGAGAAAATCCCAATCATTATCTGGCAGCAGCTCACTGTGCCACATCTGCCTTTAATCATTAGTGAAACAACTTGGCATGGTGTGGGTAGTTGGAGAGGGCTGCATTTCTGGCTGCTGCTTAGCAAGAGTGAGAGTTTCTCTGTAGATCACAGTGATTTTAGGATCTCTGTCTCAACATGAGAAACCACAGGCTACATTACAACACCCAACTCAGGTTAATATTGCAGGCTGTCTTTTGCATGATGTGATTAAGAGGCAAAAAATTACCGAAGTCTGGGAAGCAGTGCTATAACCAGAAGGGTTCTTTATATTGACATCTAGTGAGTGACACCCACAGAAAGTCAAGCAGCTCTTTTTATTCTTTTCTTACCACATCTGTAGTCACAATGTTGCTTTACATTTATTTTTACTACACCTTAAGCAAGTGGAGTCTGAATACTCTTAGGTACAGGGGTAGCATAGTCTTCAAATATTGCAGAGTGAATATAATTGAATATTCATATTCAATAATATGAATTGTTGAATATTATGAATATATTAATGAATGTTCTGAGATGATTAGTGAAATATTTTGCATGAGTTTATAGGCCCCTATTTTATGGCTTTGTTCACATATTTCTGTAAACTTACGGCTAGGGTGATTTCCTATATTTTGTGCAACTTTGTATCGACTCCTTTAAATATCTTATAAGAATGTTAAAGAATGCTTCATGAAATAATAGTATGAAATATCATATTTTATGTCTGGATACTTCATTTTAATATTTGAGATACATGATTTTTTAATGAGCTTTTGTTTTTAAAGTCTCTATTATACCAATTGCATTTAGGAAAATCTGTGTTTATTTTCTAGAGAAGTGCAAATACTGAAGCTTTGTTGCCTGTAACAGCCTAAAAGAGAAAACAACCTGAAACAATAAAAAGGAAGCTGAAAATATTAATGCATTAGAAGTGCTATAAGCTCATGAAGAAAATTCAAGATCTACATTCTCAAAAATTCCAAGGGAAAGAAAAAAAAGGTTTTGCACTCTACAACTATTCCTGGCTTTATGTCTGGTCATTCTCATATCTTGAAGAAAACCTGTTGCATACCCACAGCTGAGTCTGGAAGCTCAAAGGTGAGCTCCCAAATGCTGGTTTTGAGGATAGAGGTTGGGGCATCTGTCTAATAGGTGAAGTAGCAGAATTGACATGAATTAATGTGAATTGTTGGTAACAACAGTTCACATCAATTACAGGATTCAAGAATTCACATCAATCCAAGAATTACTTCAGACTTTTGACATATAGCTCTGTTTCATGATGCTTTTGCATAAACTGGTCTCATAAATTACATAAAGTAATCTCTCTTGCAGCTTTTCCTTTTTGAGAATCTTTTGTCCCTCTAAAGATGACTTAACTAGCTCCCAGATTTCCCAGTGCCGATCAGCCTTGTTTGCCCCTTCCTGGGTCACAGCTGAATCCATTTTTCACAGTCTGGAGGACAATCTGACCAAACCACCTGGCTTTTCTACTTTCAGAAGGTCTCTAAGCTGCTCATGTTTCCTTATTTTCCCTTATCTGAGAGAGTAAGGGCCTTACCTTTCTGTTTCATGTGTAAATGCAGCGCAAACAGGATCAAGAGTGTCTTTTTCTTTATTTAGTTCTTTTATTTTCTTTTTTTTTTTTTTTTTCCTGAAGAGATGTTTTCCCTTCAGATTTAAAGTGCCATCCAGACAGGGCTCGTTCTCAGTAAGATGCTGAAGAGGTGTCAAGTCAGTTTTCACTGTGGGCCTTAATGTAGTGGTTTCACCTAAGTGCTGGGCAGGGATGGCTGGATGCTGCTGAGTGAGCATGTTTTAGAGGCTGCTAACCCAGTAGATAGGGGGAAATGGCACACAGTTTCTATGCTTAACCAAGTACCAAGCCAGCATGGTTTTCCAAGACCTTGGGAGGCAAAGGAATTGCGAGGACCACATCGACTGCTGTTCGTAAGTGGTGAAACTGCCTATAAATGATTGCACTGACCTATATGTTCTTGAATTTAAGTTTTTGTCTCCTGAAAACCAGCATGAAGTGAATGGTAACTCTAATGTATTTCTACAATGCATGTGCAGGATTTCAGGGGCTAACACACACTCGTATGTTTATCTCATTTGGTACTTTCCCTATGTGCTTTCATGTGCATAGAACTTAGGCTATGAAATATTTCCTGTCGGGGAGGTTACCACCAGCTAAAATGCTGTGCTTTGTGCCAGATGAGATGTCTTTGATGAAGGGCTGAGAGCATGGCATATGCAGTGTCTGCACACACTGCCCTCCATAAAATTCTGTAAAGTTTGAGACTTCAAACAAAGCAAGAGACAGATCAGGCAGCAAATTAATTTGGATAGTTTTTACAAACCATTGTAACCAAAACCATGTCTTTGATCAGTGTCTTGTTTTCTGAGCCCATTTCAACTCCTTGCTTTTGATTAAGCACTCCAAGGGTCTTGGACCTTAGGCTGCTGGGGCATGCTGCCACTGGTGTTTTTCCACACATTTCTGATCTGTGGGGGTGGGAGGATGCTGGAGGTCCCTGCTTCCTGAACTTTCATTTCTATAAAGGGGAAGAGGAACCTCTTAACTTTTTTCTAGCTTCAGATGACTGAACTTGGGAGTGGTGCTCACTTTGCATGGTGATGCACTCTTACTATAAAGAACTCTGTAGGATAATGTTGTTATCGCTAAAGAAAAATCAGCAGCCTGAATCTGGTGTTCAAACAGCAAGATAAATGTGGTAGGAAACAGCTTGTAGAATCAGAGGATATGCAAAGAGAATCTGTCATTCGTGGTGTGATACAAAGCACAGGGGGTAGAGGCTCAGTAGTGAAAAGAAGAGCTTCAACAAGAGATAATTCACCTCTGCCAAGTACACTTTGAACTTAATAGATACCAACCAACAGGGTAAAATAATTTATCCATCCAATTCTTTTGTCTAAAAGTGTGCCTGTGTGGCTAGAAATCATTTTAATGCTGAGTTCATCACCACCTAAACTGCCCCATCTCCTCAGTAGATCAACTCTGAACTTAGAGCTATTTAGAGAAGGTAACACTGATAGCTAGGGTTTCTCCCAGACTGTTGGTACTGGAAAGAAACACACCAATAATTTTGTACAAGACCGCTTTCCCACCAAGATCTGTGTACAACTTACTCATGAATGAACAAATACTTAACTGGAATAAATACTCGTCACTGAAAGATTCTAAAATGGCACCAAATTTAAATTTTTCTCCACATGTTGCTTCATGAATAACCAAATTCTAAGGAGCAACAGGTTTCCGCTGAGCAGGCTATGCTTTTATGATGCCAGTTGACATGACTCATCTCTAATTCTAGAGTCTTGATCTTTTTTTCAGTCATGCCTTGGCCAGTTTGGAGGAGTTAAAAAAACAGTCACTCTTAACCTATTTTTAGAACCCTACTTTTCCTTTAATACAACTTCTGGGCAGGATTTCTCACTTCCGTTTTCTGTCCAGATGTTAAATATTTGGAACAACTGGAAGAAAAGCTGACCTCATGGTATTTCCATCAGGTTCCACTAGTGGAACAACTGGAAACCTCATGAGGAAAGCCCTTCTCTAAGTGTTCAGACTAGTTTTGCAGACTCAAGAGCTTAGGAAACTTTGGATAAGTTTTGAGTAAGTATCAAAATATTTGGATGTTTATCAGAACTGAAGCCAGAGGGAACTGTATGGAGTTCATTCATCATTCTTTATAATAATAGCACAAATGGTTAAAAATCATAGGATCACATAGAAATTGAAACAATTGCATGTTAATCATAAGCAATTAATTATTTCCCATGTCATAAAAAATAATGTACTTCCATGCAGAATGGAAATTAGAGGCTGAACACAAGTGCAACATTAAATTAAAAGAAGGATTCAAAGAGCTGTGTTGTAGGGTGAAAGCAGAAAACATACAAGTATATAAACCCTTTCTAACTTAAGAAAATGAGAAAAAAAAAGAGCTAGTACTGTTTGTGATTAACTAGCTATCCACAGCTCTTTTGAAACTTTTCACTGTGTTCAGGCTGAAACTGCAGGAATTTCATACCAATGTTTCAAAACATTACTGCAAAGTAATTTTGAGATATGAGTAAAAGTCCTTGGAATTTCAGTTTTCAATAAATTATACAGAAAACCCAACTAAACAAAACTACCCAATATTTTTTCAGAAGTTTGTGACAATTTGACCTGCCTTCAGAACTTGAATTCCATTTCCTGTGCATATGCATTATGATAAATAACAGAAGCATATACTATCTGTTCCACAAGATGAGGAAGAAACGAGACAGTTTCTCAAGCCTGAAGAACATGATGGAGTGATCTGAGTAACACTTTGTCAGACAGATCTCAGCTCCTCAAACTGAATGATTAGGAATTCTTTAAAAGCTGCACTAAGTAGGAGAGACTCCGGTGTGAATTTGGAGTAATGATTAAATCCATGCTCTGGACTCGCAGGCCCCAGTCAGTATGAGAACAGTTAATTGAAATTAAAAATTGCTTTCCACTAAAAGAATGATCTGAGAAAAACAGTCCAAACCGTGAACTTTTCAATGTGCATTTTGAATTACCTTCACCATTATATCTGAATGGTTGATTACACAGCACCCTTGAGTGAATACATGGATTTACCGTAATGTCCTAAAAAGGGAGTTGACAGACTGGGAGATTAAGGGCAAAATTACAGAAAAGTTCCCCCATAATAAGTGTCCAGCCAAAAAGTCTTAGGGTATTATTTTCCCTTTTGAATTTTGTGCTATATTTATAGCATTTCTGAATTTTAAAAAATGTGTTCCTGTAGACCTCAGTCTTCCTCATAGTAAAAATTAGTAGGGAAGTGGAAGTGCATCAGTAATGACTTTTTTTTTCAATCTAAAACACTACAGCAGCAATAGGAACAAGTTCTTCATATCTTCCTTAAAATGGTTTTTGTCTGCCTTCAGCTCCTTTCCCATGTGTTGGTCCCCTTTTCTCACTGGTTGCAGGTATTGAAAGCAGTAAAGCGGCATCTCATATTCTAAAAATAATTGTGATTCTTGCAGGTGCATGTATAGACTGCTGTCAGTGAACAGAGCTGGAACCTTGAGGAGGGTGTGGTGAGAACTGAAAAGCTGTATCACAATATTGTTATATGGCTACTTAATCACACCCAGCTCACTGAGCTCCACTTGAACCTGGATCACCCACCTCCAGAACCTCCAGTTAAGCCACCATATCTTACTCCAAGTTGACCTGACACAAATACAACATCCTGCAACTAAAGAAGAAAAAGCTGTGAGGGAAAGCAGCTAATCTGAAAGAGGTTATAATTTGTTTACTCAAAAGAATACCAGTGGGATGAGCCAAAAGGAGCTCAGAATCACTAGGTTAATGTGTATTTTTCTCACCCAAACCTGAACTTTTCGGTATGATGATGTAGGAATCCACACTTCTGCTAAACTCCCGGCTATTTCTTCTTTGTGTCTTCTCTTTTCCTTTCACAGGCAGAATGTAATTGAAACCAAAGGTAAAAGTGAAAAAATCCAGAAAAGCAAAGGCACAACCTCCTTAAGAGAGTGCTACTGGAACAGGAGTATGTTTTTGTGATTGTGGGGGATGAGAGCTATCAGTGGTTCCACAGACCAGCTGCAAAACAGGGAAAGGAAGTCAGCAGTGGAAAAACAGACACCAAAGCTTTATGGATAGCTTTAATTCAGAATTGTCATGGAAGACCTAGTCCAGCATCTGAACACGTTCAATTCATTGTGAAAGCTGAGCTAGATGCATGGGTTTGATTTAATTCTTTTGAAGCACTGCTGTAAGTCTCATCACAGAAACAAGACTTCATCTATTTGTACTGCAATGTCAATGTTCAGTCCCCTGAATTTTCCATTTACTGAGGGGTAATTAAGACTATGTTTGTAGGCTGCTCTTTCTACTTGTCATAGCCCAAGTCACACTTAATTTTCTATTTGAAATATTTTTAATTGTGTGAAATTTTATGCATTTCCTTCTATTTTTACTGTACAGTAAGACATAGTAAAACATCATACAATATAGTCCCAGGAACTGAATTAATGTAAATTGTAGTGTTACTTCTATGGGGCATGTATTGGATGGTTATATCAATACTTTTTTCCGTAATTTAAGAGCGAGTGCATGAGAAAAAGAGGTTGTATTTCTTTATGAGTAATAAATAGGTCCTGGAAAACTTTGTGAGGAAGGGGAAAGAAAGAATGTCTACTTCCCTAACTCAAAATTAGGGCTTGGCAAGTCACAGGAAAGTATGCAAAGAGAAAAGAACATATTTTCCATTTAACCCTGTGTTAAATTTTGGTGGTTTATTCTTACAATTATAATTTTTTCCGAGCCCTCTTTCCCCCTTCTTTCTTTTCCACCTTATTTCCCCCCACTTCCCTGCCCCCTCTCCCTGCACCTTTCCCCTAGAAATAGTTGATCTTCAATTAGAGATTCCAAAATAAAAGTTATTCAAGTTCACTCTATATTAAGACCTACTTAAATGAAAAACTATGACATAGCTTTTAAAGTATCAGAAATCTGTATTTTGCATGTGTTTTGAAAAATAGTAAGGTTAATGTAAGTTTGAGGAAAAATACCCCTGCAAACATGAACTCTAAGCTTGTATTGCCTAGGTATGTTCAGTCATTTCCCTGAATTGTACTGAAACTTTCCAAACATCACAGAAAGAACAAACTATTCCAGAACGGTCAGTCAAACCTCTATGTGGAAAGAAAAAAAAAAAAAGAAAACCCCTTACCTTTAACTTTTTCTTATAAGTGTCATTTTTCCTTTGTTTGGGAAATATGGACCAGTCCTAGCCTCAGTCGAGATGTCTCCTGTACTCTTTTCCTGGAAGCTGGGGACTGTTTACTTCCCTAAACATTGGGGATATATGGCAGTATTAGGGATTATCTGGACATAGAGAACGACCCTGCTGGCTGTAGCCCTGACTGCCAGGAGTTGTTTAAGTGCAGATGTAGCTGGCATTGCAATCCTCCCCACACCACCACCCCTCACCAGAGCTCAGGCTGAAGAAGCACGGGACAGCCCTCAACAGTGAAACAACAGCAGCAAGAGATGGTGGCTTTCCCAGGGCAAATTCCCGCCTGTGGCAAGAAATCAGCCATTACTTACTGAGATAGGAGCAAGCTTTGCCCACAGGCCAGGACACCCGAGGGGAGGACAGATCCCACAGCACAGGAATTGGAGACACTTGAGTGTTCCCCTGGCTTGCTTCGTATTTCAGATGTAAGGGCTCTCTAATCATGAGAGCTGCTATTTCTTACATGCTCTAAATCTTACAGTATGGCAATTATTAGGGTTACTGTACTTCCAAGATAAAAAGAAAGTAGCAAATTATCTCTTAATAATAGTAATTACTGATTACTTATATACACTCTGAAATCTATTACAAGGAACAGTGACAGAGAGAAACCACTACAAATAATGTACATTTATGTACAAGTATAAATATTCAAGATTAACAAAGATAAAGATGTTTGAACATCATTCCCATTTCACTTTCTTATTTTGCTATTTTAAATTATTTTCATTAGGAATAGCCAGTCATGACAATGCAGAGGGTTAAAGAACAAATTCAAAAGAAATGCCTTGTATGAAGCTATCTGAACTTAGTTTAATAATATTTTTGGATAAGTCACAAAGATTAATTAAAAAACGTACAGTAATTCTTTTGAAGTTCACCATTTTCATTATGATGTTGAAATGTCTTCCTGCAGCTAACCTTTGTCTAGTCTATCCTGAACGTACTTATTTATTTTTTCAAATTGAAAAGGAAATTCAGGCAGTTGAATGTTAGTGCTGCATATTAATTTCACAACACTAGTATAGACAGTAATTTATTAAACTAGAGGTATTTGGCAAACCAGTTTGAGTTAATGACTCAGCAGCTCAAATATGTCCCTAAAGCAATGATCTAATATACAGGTCCTTTTATGTCCTAAGTTGCTGGAGTCCAGCTCTCAATGACTTGGTTTTACCATCATCACGTCATAGCTCCAAACATCTGCCTTGGGATCTCTACTTGAAGCCTCAGTGGAGAGGTGAACGAGACTGCAGTACGGGCCAAGCTCTTTTCCGTGGGAAGCATATACCACTCACCTTAGGAACAAGACACGTTAGCTCTATGGCCTGGGAAAGGACCAGTGTCTGCCCTAAAACTCCTTCCATGAAAAGGTCTGCAGCCCTGGAATCCCACTTTCAAATAATTGCCTTAGGATTTAAAGTGGTGTGCTAGAAATATTAACGCGTTAGAGGAGTTATTCACTGTATCACCACGTGATCCTACCATCAAAGACTGCATTTAGATACTGAGAGTGGGTGTTCGTCTGGGTGCTGCCCTTTCTTCTTGTGAAACATGCTTCCTCCCTGTCCCCTCTCTGCCCTTCCTCATGCCTTTTTGGAGGATGAAAAAGGAAGTGGCACTATGTCCACAGGGGCTTCCTAATCATCCTTCTACCCCCTAAGCATGCAGCACTCCACCTCCACCTTCTCCTTGCTCAATAACAGGCGACTGGTTCCACCCTGCACTGGAATTTCCCACAGCATCTTAGCAATTAAGGCACATGTAAACAAAGGAGTGCAAACCCCTAACCACTACTGAGGAAAAAGGGTGAGTGTGTGAGGTGGCACAAGACAAACATCTAAGGGTGACTAAGAAGATACAGAAAATCTCAGGAGGTAGGAATTTCAGAAAGAAGATGCAGGGAAAATGGTAGAAGCACTGAAAACGAAGTGGTGGAAGAAGACTGGATGGATAAACCAAATAGGTACAGAAGAAGCACAGGCAGGGCCACATGATGGAGAGACAATAAGTGGAAATACAGCTACAGGGTAAAAAAAGGCAAGGGACATTGCAGTGAGAAGAGAATGGAAGATGATTGAAGGAGGTACAGAAGGGGAATGATAAATCAAACTGGAAAACCAGAAAAACATTAAAAATATGAAATAAGCATTAAGTTTATTAAAATTATGAGATCAAAATTGGGTGTGAAAAAGATGCAAAAACTTGAAGTTCATACACTGCAAGCATTTTTTAAAATTTTTTGACACTGTAACTGTAAATGCACTTTTCAGACCACTGTTCTTCAGAATCACACATATTATGTGAGAATGTGTGTGTAGAGATAGTGCCCACTATACTAACTGTTGTAGAGATGAACAATCTAAATCATTAAAAGCTATGAATTTACGATCATTACATTCTTCCTCCATTTCTCATTCCTTTCTCTTTTTATGAACTTGAATGCAGACATCCATTAAGGTCATGAGGAAAATGGAGCTGAATTTGCAGTAGTTAGCCTGGAATGGCTCCCAACACCACTGAGTTCAATAGTTAGCAAGAACTTAAATGGGGCTTTTTGTAGTTTCCGTAAATAGCCAGCTCAGCTTCAGAAATGTCTGAACACCCCAAATTCATATGAAGTCAGTAAGAAGAGTGTCTATTAAGATCCTCTCCATATTTTTCCCCTTTATCTTGTATCAGAAGAACTCGCTGTGTTATTAAAAACAATCTCCAGACAAAAACTAAGGTTGGAGGTTTTTTCCTGAGTTATAATAACTAAATAACTTTGTATTATTGACATACACATTTCAAAAGACAAGAAGAATCATTATGATGTCTCCAGTGAATGGTTATTGATGACAGTCTTTTGAAACTCTAACATTGTTCTTAATTCCTTTACTCTCAGTAAAATAATTTATCTGTTGGGGATTTTTTTTTTTTTTTCTGGCAGCTGTTAGTACTTAAGCTTCTGAAAGAGCATAATAGAATCTTAAGATGTCATCAGCTTAGCTGTAACATTGGATCTCAGGACAGGTTACTGATTTCAACCAGTACTTATATTGCAATCAGCAATGGAAATAATTTGAAACTGCTCTGCCTACACAAGCAGAGTGATTCCCCCTGAGGTTAAGGGAAAGGTTCCCACTGACTTCAACAGGCTTTGGATTAAGCTGTGAATAAGGATCTGCGCTGGGTAAATACTGGTGACAGAATCGGGAACTCTGCCAGATAAACACAGAAAGAGATGGGGAATTTCAGAATGCTTTGTTCCTGGAAGAGAGGAGACTTTCTATCCTTTGTTTTTTAGCTCTAATTATCCCCCACCCCAAAAAAGGTCAGGAGGAAAGAGACAGGAGAAAAGACTGAATTTTTCTTTTGCTCTCAAATGTTCAACAGAATGTAAGTACACTTGTGAGAAAAGTTTTGTTTTAAACACTCCCTACTAACAGTGACAACAATCAAAATATAGGAAGGTATCATCTAGTCAGTTAGAACCTAGAACCCCTGTACAATTCTTATAAACAAGGTTTTGGGTTAAGTGTCAGAGTGTACACTGGAGAATTCCATTCCCCATCAGCATCTAGTCTGTACTTGTTTGGAAATATTCTGAGGATAAGTACTGGGACATCCTCTTCCATACAATATCCAATATTACCCCTCCCTTTTATCCAACTTGGGACTATTGTAGGACACCCTTCTAAAAGCTGATTTTGTGTGGGGACACAGAAGAACATTCCAATTTATGTTGACTAATGTTTCTCTTAATTTTCCATTGGTTTTCATATTTTTGAATAATCTAAGTGTAATGTTTTCTGAAATTGTTACAAAGAGGGGGCCAGCACCCTGAAAGCAATTTCTAAACTAGACCAGAATTAAACACACGGACTTATTTTCAAAATCATGGTGCTGTGGCACTTAGGGACATGGTCTAGTGATGGGCATGGCAGCGGTGGTTTAACAGCTGGACTTGATCTTAGAGGTCTTTTCCAACCAAAATAATTTTATGATGCTATAGGCTGACTGTGTATTGAAATAATCATATTAGGCACTCCGAGCTTTTAAATATTATGTTCTTTAGACCATCAATGAATTTTTGTCTTCAACCATTTTCTGCTCAAGCCAGTTTTCAGGAAAAACCAGCAAAGGTGGGCACTGTATTAAATTTAAATTTATTATATTAATGTGACATACTGGTGTTTTTACGAAATAATAAACAGATAATTTTTGCCAGAAGACCAGGTTTCAACAAAAATTGGTACAGGGAAGCAAGTTCATAGAGACTGTGAATTTTCAGTGCAAAGAAAAGCATTTGTCCTTTTCTGAGCCACAAAGCACATTCATCTTTCCCAGTGTCAGCAAATACATGCAATTTACACATTACTGTCTAAACTTTTGAAAAAAATGTGGCCCTTGAGGTTTTCTTCTTCAGAAAATACAAAGTTAAGCTTCCCACCATTTTTTTAATTGGTAGGAATAACTTAAAAGCAGATAGGAAGCACAATTAAAAAATCCCTTGACTGTAACCATTTGCCACACCCCAAGCCCAGACTTAGCAGGAAAATGGTTTGGTGATACAGTAGGGTTGCCTTATCATGGCATGTCTAAAATAGCCTCTACAATTAGATTATTAAAGCATAGGGCCAAATTCAGTTCAATTTTAGTTAATAATGCAAAAGTAGTTGCAGGTAATTTGGATGAAAACACTTGTATTCTACTTGCTGAAATGAGACTTGATGACACTGCAGGTCCTCTGATTTGGATTTCTTTTAGCATGGAATAGGTTTTTTTACTTTAAATGCATAGTAGATTAGAATGTCTGAGCTTTTGGGTTTATTTTCTCTTGAGTTCCTTGGCAACTCACGAAGCCTCTTCTACCCCCTTTGCATAAGAAACAGCAAGACCATGTGAGCATTAGATGTGTGTGTGTAAAGGATATATGTGACTATATTTTGGTCATAACACACATTTTCTCTGAAGAGGAACTCTTTTGTACTAACTACACATGCATATATACGTGTATGTGTGTATTGAGTAATAACTAATAATAATTAATTAACCCTTTGCGTAGGAACTGAAAGAAACTGAGAACTCAGATGCACACTATAAAGAAGTGCTGTATTCTGAAAAGAAGGTGGAAAGACAATCATCTTGTTAATACGCGTGTTGCTCAAGTAAAATATTACCTTAATAAAGGAAGAATCCACTTGTATCTGGACAGATGTAAATATATTCTAGTTTGTTTGCTCTAGCTTATGATAGAATTACTCATTTAAATTACAGATGTAATAAAAACTAGTCTTGTACCGCCCAGTGAGTAAAATCACCAAGACAACTGTTAAGATACAGAATCCAAGTGATAGTAACACCGTCTAACCAATAATCTATGTTCCTTCCTTAATGCTTTATACATGTATCTCTCCTTCTATTTCAAACCTGAACCATGTAAAATGTAGCCTTTTATTCTTCTCACAGCCACGAAGCACTAAAATTTCAAAATTGTCTTCTGTTTGACAGATGCAGGACTCGTTCTCCATGGTGTCGATACCCAACAGTGAAAGAAATGGTCTGGAAAAAATTTGATACCTACAGTATGCTCTTATCTCCAACACTCCTCTTCACAAAACCTCTTCCTTCTGTGACCCATCTGCACTGTGGAGACCCCAGCCCTGCAGCCTCCTTCATGTCCCAATTAACAGCACTCTTCCCTGCGGTGCCTCGGGCAATGCAACCTTAAATCCTCTTATTCTCCCATTCTGCCTTCCTCTCTGTTGGAGCAAGTGATTTCCCATACTGTCTTTTTTTTTTCAGACCACAGCATCTCTTTTCCTTCACACACTTTCTGTCCCAGCCCGCCTCACTGCCTCCTCAGACTTTGCAGGTAGATGTGTTAAATGCGGGAGGCAAGCTGCCACAAGCCAGCCAAAATAAAGGTAGCTGGCAGACTTACCCAGTCTGTGGGCTGTTCTTAGAGAAGGCTGTATTAATCTGGTTTATTAAACCCACATAGCCAATCCTTCATTCTGGCTCTGAAACCTGTGAGGTAACCTATTTCACACCAATGCAAGGGAGCGCTCAGCACCCGTTCTCAGACATTTAAGAGCAGTAGCTGCTAGGGGAAGGAGGAAGAGGGGAAGAAATAGAAGGGGATGTTGCCTGGGACATGGCTGGAGATACACTCTTGGGAGGAGGTGCTCCAACAATGAAGGAGTTCTGGCTTTGGAGGACTTTAGCTATGGACAACCTATGTCAGAGCAGGACACCCCAGAGCGACTCACACTGGGGCAGAGGACAGCAAGTGGAGTAGAGGAGAAACAGTAAACAAGGAGTGTCAGAAAGTAACCATTATTCACCAATGCCAATTTCATGCAGTGCCTATGTAGAGTCTGGGACTGAAGGTGGTGGTGAAAACGAGGAAAGTTGAAACCAAGAGGAGTAGAGAAATTATATTTGACTGAAGGTGAACCTAGGAAGGGGAAGGAAAATCAATTGCTAAATCTATTATTAGAAGCTTATGTTAACAAGCAATAAAAAAAAAAAAATTAATTGAAGGGTGTGGGTTTGAAGAGACCTTGAAGAGTGTGTAGCTCCAGCCCTGTTGCCATGGGCAGGAACACATTTCACTAGATCAAGTTGCTCAAAACCCCATCTAGCCTGATCTTGAACACTTACAGACATGGGACATCCACAACTTCTCTGGGCAGCCTGGTCTGGTGCCTCACCATTCTCATGGAAAAAAAATTTCTTCCAAATATCTAACCTAAATCTGCCTGCTTTCAGTTTAAAGCCATCACCCCTTGTCCTATACTCTTGTGAAACTCTCTCCAGCTGTCTTGTAGCTCCCTTTAGGTATTTGAAGGTTGCTGTAAGGTCTCCCCAGAGCCTTCCCCAGGCAGAACAATCTCAGCTCTCTCAGCATGTCTTCATAGGAGAGGTGCTCCAGCTCGCATCTTCATTATTCTCCGCTGGACTTGTGCCAACAGTCTGCTCCTCCTTATGTTGAGGGCCCCCGAGCTGGATGCAGCACTGCAGGTGGGGTCCCACCAGAGAAGAAGAGAAGGGCAGAATCCACTCCTTCCCCCTGCTGGCCGCACTGCTTTGGATGCAGCCCAGGACACAATTGGTTTTCTGGGCTGCAAGTGCACATTGCCAGGTCACACTGAGCTTCTCACTCACCAACAAATCCCTCCTCAGAGTGGCTCTCAATTTGGCACTGTTTTGTCTCCAACAGCTTTGGAATCCTCTTTTATTTATAAGCCGCTGTAAACATTTTCTTACATCTTACCCTTCTACTTTTCATATGCAAGAATGCTCTTCCCTACTTCAGAATAAGCCCGAGCATTTTTCAAAAGTTTCATTTAAGGTATGATCTTAACTAAATCTACCAAATAGAAATTCCAGCAGTGGCTAAATCACTGCTGATTTTGTTAACTGTGTGTGCCACTGAAAAACATGTTGAATTTCACATACTGAGAAAACACAGGCAAAATCTTCTTCCATGCAAGCTGAGGCTCATTTTCATAAAAATCCAGTTACATTTACATGTACGTATATATAAGCATCTAAACCCAAACTCCTATTATGCAACAGGCATTATCAAGTTTATTGGCCTTTTTCAAAATAATGAGAAGAATTTTTATCTATTTTTATCACCACTTTAAATATAAGATGGTGAAATGTGAAGTGAATAAGTAAATTCAGTACTAAAGAACTTGACATATAACTCTTGACATACCCTGTTATGAGCTTTAAGATAGGAAAATGCAACTTCCTGGTGCTAACACTTATTTTAGGCTTAATCTAATCATAATGATTGTAAACCAATGATTCACAAGTTCTGTGTGTACACCCTTATTATGATATTGTTCTTAGTCACAGAGTTTATTGTTCTTAGAGTCACATAGCTCCTTTTACTCCAGGAGAAACTATTCTAAAGTGCTTGATAGTGTATGGTTTGCCAGTATTCCTTCAGAAGGTCCTTTCAGTAGCCAAGGGCAGTTTATGTTGTCTGCACAGAAATAAAGTGACTAGACTTCCCTCAAATGGCCACCAAATGACTGAAGGAAAACCTCCTCGTAATGGTTGTCATGACTATTTATAATATTTGTTAGTTTGCCATCCACTTCTACTCTTTCCTTTAAAGAATTACGAAAAAAGAGAATAGACCACAACTTAATTCAATCACAGCAAGCAAAGGATGGAAACAGACCCCACACAATTGTATATTTCCCTTCTCTCTTAAGAACGATACTGGCATCTAAACAAAGAAAATTTGAGGAGAAGAAGGAATCTGGCTTTCATTTTTGGAAAGTATAACAGTAAGCCAACAATACGTCTATGGAGACAATAACATATCCATCTCCACAATGGCTTTGGCAGTCATCCTTTGGTCTCAATTTCCTATTTCACAGTTTCAAAATTCAAGGTACAAATGCTCTCTCCACCTCGTTCAATCTCCCTTCCCCTCTCCTAAAAGTGAATGAAGTGTCAGCCTTCAGGAACACTATTCCCTAAAGGAAGTTATGCATTGTCCAGACTGCATTCTTCTGGCCCCTTTCCCCTCACTGCTCCTAGGAATCTGAATGGTTTTCTGAGCTGTTCTCTCACAATCAAACTTGTTTCACTTGTTTTCACATTAGCACAGCACCAGCTCACTTAGATGTCAAGCAGGTTTCATCCACTCCTTCATGGAATTATATCCACCTCCCTGACTAGAGTCTGCTGCTGCAATGACATGAGGCAGAGGTTGTAACAGGGCTTAACTCTTCACCTCACCTCTCTTTCTGATACTCAATCTCACTTCCTCCTTCAGTTGGAATGCATATTGCTTAATCTTTCCCTCTACCAAGTGCCTTTGAAACATGTTGGTTGTAGGTTTTTCACTGCATGGGGCAGTCCTGCCACATATACTGAAAGCTGCATAGGACACAGCTGTTGGATTCCATGATGGGATCTCAAGATAGCCCAAACTTTCGTGGTGGATCTGGGAGTGAGTGTACTGAACATCCCAATAAGACCTTCTACCCAGAGTGGCATTTGCAAACACAGTTTACAACCTGATGATTCCAAAGACAGGTTGTTGGATCTTGTAGATAAATTAGAAAAAGAATAAAGCATTTGAAAATTCTTTGCCCTTGCTAAGGTTGCTTGCTTTGAGCAATGGTGCAATCTTCAATTTCTTTTCTCCAGGTTTTCAGGCCTGAGACAGCCTGGACAAGACTAGAAGTTAAGATGCTCTTATTTACAGACATTACAGAGCTATGTGAAACAATTTATTTAAATTTAAAGTGCATTTCATTATTCAAGCACCAAGCCAGGACAACAGATACACTGTTCCTCCCAATATTAAACTGTATGTAAAGCAAGGATACTTGAAAGAGAAGGCTGTGCTATTGTCTGTCATTAACAAGGACTGCTAGAGCCCTCAGCACCAAGATTTAACTAGATTAATACAAACAGGCAGTCCCACAATACGAAGAGACTTTAGGAGCAGCATAGAGGCAGTTTTAAGGAAGGACTTCTTTTTCTTGCCTAATTTACTATTTCCAGTTATTGTTTACAAATCTTTCATGTCAGAGCACTGCCATTAATGAAAGTATTTGTGTTTACTGCTTTTCACAGTTTCCTCAGAAACTAACAGGTTATTTATCTTCTCTAGAACTAATAACTATAGTACTGATGTGCTGGTTATAAAGAGATGGCTGCAGTCTAGACAAAGCCAGTTTCAAGTCAACTTTAGTCCAAAGGGCAGCAAATAAAGGCTAACAGTGCAACTAAGAGAATCAGGCTACACTGAAAAGTAAAGCATGTCTTTAAACAGCCTTAACAAGTACAGCTGAGAACTGTAACATCTAGCAGATATATGGGCAGACTGACTTGTTCATTTGGTTTGGTTTGTTGGGGTTTTTATTTTGGTAAAATCTTCTATCTTCCCCATTTCTACAGGTAACAGTCAAATTATTATCCCAATTATTATTAATTAAAATACATCTTTTCTCACTTTAAAAAAAAGAAAATAAAAATCTTTCGCACTAGAATTAATTACGTTCTATGCCTAACAGGTATTCAGGCACCTCTTGCAGACTGGATACAGCTTCAGCAAAATTTCCAGATTCAAACTTCATTGGTGATGGCATACATATTACCTGGAACTGAAGATCAGAAATGTACTTTCAGAAATTTCACCTTTCTGGGATAAAGCTAGCTGTGACAGATAGTTGTTTGTACCTCTATACAGAGATGCAAACTAGAAGGCAGTGAGGAAAACATAGTGCAGCTTGTCACGAGAATACATTGTGTGAAATCTGCTACATTGGCTCACTGGGCTTCAGTGAATCTGTGGAAATTTGGCTGCATTGTGTTTGAAAATTGTGTTTGCATTTAGCCATAGTGTATCTATATGATAAGGAAATTACACTTACCATAATTACTGGTTTAGCACAAGTTCCACATCGGTATTGAAATACAAAAGCTCATGAATTCTCTTCTTCCTTCAAGACACAGTTATTTTAAAAGAACCTCATCTGAAGTGCAGGAAATTCACAGGAAAATTTTACTTTTAAAATACTTTAATATAAAAAAACTACTTGTTACGTTTCTGTTAGAGAGATCTACTAGAGAAGTATAGCTGATACCAAATACTTCCCTACATATGATTTGTTAGAAATGGTTTTGCACACAGTCTTTGAAAAACAGGAAACATTTGGGTAGCTAAACTGGATTTGGTATGGCTCCAAAGGTGCTTCAGTGCACATTAGTTTCAAAATTGAACAATTATTGTATAGCAGTAAAAGTGCCATTTTGAGCTGAGGGGAAAACCAGAGCATGATCAGTGACTTAAGTTTCTTTGCTAGTAGAAAATGCAGATTTAGTGTAATAGATATAATATTCCTAAAATCAGCTTTTCTTCAAGTAAGGGCATCACCAATGCTTAATTTGAGAGACAAAGGAGTAATTGAGGACACTGGCACTTCACTGTTCAGAGAAACCTGTCTAATTTAATGATTTAAGCATAATCTGACTCCTTAAACAGTAACACAGAGATACCAATATTTTAATAAACCCTGGTGCAGGAAGCACCATAAACAACTTGCTACGAGCACCTGCAGTACTGCTGGCACCGAGGCACCCCAGCACAGGCTGCTGTTGCCATACTAGCACGCATAACCCCAGGCCAGGAGGGATAACCAGCCATGCTGAAACCCAAGCTGCCCCAGTTCTGTGTTAGAAGGATTAAGGCAACTCAGACCATGGTTACTTTTGCTGCAAGAAAGCCCCTCACTTGAAGCTGAACAGCCTTCAGAAGTACGCCCTTGCTTTGAGCATGGAAACAAAGAGCGCTCTTTTGGCTTTATCAGTTGGTCTAAATATTTGGGATTTCAACAGCATGGGGAGTGGGAAATGATATTTACACTACCCACCTTTAAGCACTCAGCGTACTTCCTTCCCCCTCCTTGTCTCCAGTGTCTGCCAGGTTTACATTTGCTGCAGCTATAGCACCTCTGTCTCCTCTGGGAACAGAACACCAGAAACGGCGTATCGCCTCTAGCTTTGTGATAAGTGGCAAGGAAACAGGATGTAAATTCACATGACAACTACTCACTTAATAATTTTTCATAAATGATAGTGCTATTATATTTGATACTAAACAAGGAAAATATGTGTACAAACAGAGCCATTAATCTACTTCAAGTCATCTATAGAGAAATACTTTAAGGATCAGGTTCTCATTTACTTAATCGATTTTTATTCTCCACATGCTTGTGCAAGATTATGGTGTAAGATGACAACATCAACAGTTCTGGTGAAACAACCAAAGAGGGGTATCAGAGAATACCACTATGCACGAATTTATCTACAGAAAACTGTCAGTGCCACCAAAACTATCACTGAGATAAGGAATGTTAATATCAAACCAGGAGGCTACCTTTGGAATGGACAGTGTTTGATCAGTAACTGTGAAGACACGAGAATACACTTCTTTCCCTAAATTCTACACACTTACAACTCCAGTTCTCATAGACCACACATAGCTGAGGCTTCCTCACTTTGTCCTAAGAACTGTAGGGGTACATGAGAGTTGGTCCCCAGAAGAACCTGGGCAGACAGGCAATTTAAATGGAACTGGAATCTGCCCGGTATTTTGCAAACAGAGAAGTTTCAATAGTATATACCAGGGAAATGCAAATGTTTTGCTTCTCTGTGGAAATTTTAGAATGGATTGTGATGATTCTAAAGTTTTATTCTATATTGTATCATACTGTCATATATGCAATAATGAATTCTTACTATTTGGATATAAGAGGTAGAAATAAGAACAATGACAAAAATTAGTCTTTAATTTTTGGTGAAAACGTGCCGTAAGTTCCACACAGCCCCATACTGTGTTCCATCAGCAGAATTCACACTATGGCCTGACAATTTATTCTTTTCTTACACATGTAGTACGTTTAATACAGGCTGACCTTATGACATGAAACAGTGATGAAATTCTCTAGTCATGGAAGAGAGAAACTGCAGGACAATTAAAACTCCCACTTATTAGGTGTGTTTAAAAGTAACTGTTACACTGCCTGTTGTCATTCTCAGATTATGTTTCTGTGTATCTGTCTAGAATTAGTGTGTTAAAAAGATGCAATTTTAATATTGTCATTCTAGAGAGTTAAAGAAGTATTGTCTGAAATTCCTTATTTCACTTGGACAATACAATTGTTCCTATTATACTCATTTACTTGTTTACAAACTCTTTCTTTTTCATTGTGATAATTTCCACCGTGTATGGTAGTACACAGCCTCAATTTGTGTCACTGTGCTCAGCCAGGCCTAAAGCACAGCTAAAACTCAAAACATGAGCATAGCCGCAGTATGAAATTAGAAGAACAAACACTAATCAAGAGTTGGTTTAGGCTTTGAGAAATAACCATATTCATTGAATTCCGGGCATGGATTACTTGGTCTCTAACGCAGTTGTGCCAGGTTTATTAAAAAATAAGAGATTTATAAAGCAACCTTTCATCTGGACACAAATCTCATGCTATGGCTGTTGCTCGAATGGTAGGGACATGGTTTAGTGATGGACTTGGCAGTGCTGAGTTAATGATTCTATCATCTATTATTCTCTTCCTAACATTTGGATAACGCAAATGCCACGTGGAACAAGCTATGTGTCTCCTGTATAATCCCTTAGAAATTATGACTGTTTAGATGTGTTTCTGTAAGGTTTAGAACCCATGACAGGTTATGGAAAGTAGAATTTACCCAGATATCCTGCCCTCAAATTACTTGGAGGGAATATATTGTTCCCAGTTTGTTTCCCTTCTTCACCACTGACATAATTTGTGTGTAAATTATTGCAGTAGTATACTGCAGAATCAAAGGTCCTGCATTTCTATAAAGCACATACTAGAACATAAATATTTCTTCATGCTCGGTGATCTCTCTTTTCTGGAGACAAATTAATATAATCTATTGTACACCAATGTCATGTTCCTATGGGAATACAGTAAAATAGACTAGAACTTCACCATAATAAATTTTATGATTAATAAATTGCATCAAGTGAAGCAAGAAACACTTGATTTTGAACCTTTTATGAATTTGGTTCCCCTCAACAGAAACTTTTCTTGAAATTTACCAGTTTCATTAAGCTTGTGCTACAGAAAACATGCTTAATAGATGAAGGGTCAGTACTTGAATGAGAATTTACCAGTAAACTAAAATAAAAACTTTAAATATTATAATAGAGATCCATCATATAAACAAAGTAGAGTAGATTTTTTGGTTTTCCCCCTTTGTGCTAGTTCCATGTTAGTGATCATTCGTAAAGTAATCACATAAAAATGCACAGCTCTCCCTTTAGAAGTTCAGATCCTTTATGAAGGCAGGAAAGTCAAGGCTCTGTCTGATCCGCTTCTCTGCATGCCTCCTAGTTTTGCCAAGGAAGCAGTACAGAATAGCTGTTGACTCCAAATCGGCAAGAGTAGGAAGTCTAATTAGCCTGCAAAGGGATGGCCATTCCTTTGTAGTTTGACACTGGATATACTTCAGCATATTTGTACACTCCCATTTTTAAAAAAGGGGGCTTTGTAAAACTCTGGCATGCTTACATCCTGTTTCTCTCGCAATACATCATACTGTGCCCAGAAGTGCTGCTATTGTATATCCATCAGAGCAGCTACCAAGATTAAATTAATGCATACTTAAATCTTACTTTGTTTTTAAAATAGCGCTCCAGTTTGAAAGAAATGAGTCCAAACTAAAGACAAAAACAAACAAACCAACCAAAAATCCCCAAACATAAAAGCAGCACACCTGTTGAATAGATGAATCCTTTATTTAGAAAGCAGGCCGCAGTTACGTAGGGTAGTGACAGCCAGAGCTATGCAAAGCTCAGGGATGCTGCTTGACACAATGGCCTGCTTTCAACCCCCTCCTTGGTTAACGGGGTTTGTAAACTCAGCCTTTGCTATCCAAGAATTTTCTAAGAGAAAACAAAATCCAATCAAAATGGAATCTGCACTGAAAAATACCAATTCTCACCCTTTTCCCCTAAGTGAGTCTTGGTTCACTGGATTGTCACTGGGGCAAATCTAGTCAAGTTTCACACCCCAAACTGTAATTAGAGAAAATAAACAATGATGTGTCCTCTTGAGAAATAATTTTCTCAAAATTATAGCGGAAGGAACAATTGAAAAAATAGTATTGGCCAATGTGGAATAAGGCTATGTTAAAAAAACCTAACGAACACATGCAGTGATGCAATTTTCTCCTTGCAATTTATGAATGGCCTGTATAAGATGCTCAAGAAAAATACAGTAAAGAGAAAAAAAGGAAAATCACCTTTGGTTAGTCTGCTGACTTTTAGTCACTCCAGCAAGAGCTAGGCTGCTTTGAATAAGAATGCCAACCTGAAAGAAAATGTGAGAACTTGTGGAAACCTGTATCTGATGAAAATAAAAAAAGGAAATCCTGGAGCATGCCAATGTCATGGCACAAGCAGAGCAGCTCACTCTCCACAGGTGCCCAAATAGGGTTATGTCAGCCCCTATCAATTACAACTTCCATTCCCAAGCAAATCTCAGAAATGGCAAATACAGGTACAGGTACAAATTTGACAGAGAAAAACCTTTTTAATATATGCATAGTTCTTTTTATACCATGTGCTCCACAGGTACCAGACCCTGGTATTGTTAAGAAAATGGACAAAATCATGACAATCATTGATGACATTCAGTCTTTCTAGACCTTGAACCTGTCCTAAAAGATTTGGGAGCACAGTTTTAGAGCTAAAGTCTTCATAACAAATAAAGTCTTGAAATTCTGAACGGATATTTAGGAGTATGTTTTTGTTTTAATCATCTTTGCTTCCACTTAAGCCAATCTGGATATAAGTTCCCCAGCATTCTCAAACCATATCTCCCCATCCTTTTCCTCTCTTCTCTTTTACATGGGCTGCAATCATGTCACCAAAGTATATCTGTCCCTTCTCCATGAACCCACCATTCCTGTTGCAGGAAATCATTACAGGGGTTCAAGGACATCTTGCTTGCAGCAACTCATAAACCAGCGCACATTTGTATGAGTGTGCTCCACCTCAAGAGCGTAAAGCAAGATATTCACCAGCCAACTCACACAATTGTTACAACACAACGTCAGTAACAAACGCCCTACTGACAAGTCTAAAGTACCTTCCATTCCTGTTGCCACATTGTAGGTGTGGGATTTGGTTGCTTTCAAATTGTTTATGTGACTTGTTCATGACACATGTCAACCAACACGCTGGCTGCATGCATGGAACAGTAATTGAAAGCAGTCATACAGTGGTAAATAGGAAATATAATAGGAATTAACACTGAATATAAACAGAATAGGAAAAACAATTTTTATTCCACATAAATACTCCTATTGCATAATCTTCTCTGCAGAGAATTCCACATACTTACTGGAAGTCCTGATTTTGTGCATATGGAAGTGCTAATTTCATCATTTTACTTAAAAGACCCCTACGGCTCTAGATTTCTCCTCCCATATACAGAAAATTTGACACCTAGATGCTAAATTAGATATGATAGAATCAGACATTACTAAGACAGAGACCACTGTTCATATATTGAACTTCATTAGTTTTTTTTTCATGCAGTATTGGACCAAATAATTTTCTTCTCTCCCTGACTATTTTGATGACACTAATCAAAATCTGTGGTGCTGGGGAAGGGAATCACTGAGGAAATACTTATTTGCATTTAATAGCTGAATCCTTGCAACAAATTCCAGTGTGATCATTGGCTTGTTTGTGAATGTCATAACACAGGTTATGAACCTACATTTGGTGGCAAGTGTAGCATTTAAAGAAATGCCAGATAGAAACTGAAGTACTGCTCGAATGTTTATAAGGCAAATAACAAATTTGCATCAACATTTCTTAAATTTTTTACTTTGCCTCTATCTTAGAATACAATTTTAAGTACAACAGTAATTAGTTGAGCACATTAACTTGGTAAAAACTGAATTAAAAAGGTATGTGCAAATCTCTTATTCTGGACAATCAAATGAATCAATGGTGTAGTCCACTAAGAAAATTGCTTGAAGAATGAGTGAATTGTGTTGGTATAGTTTCCCCTCCCACTTCCAGCCCCTCTTATATTCTACTACTGTGAGACTTCATGTACATAAAATTTAGGTTTCAGTTATATCTTGCCAGAGAGAAATATTAATTACATTAAAAACTCCAATTTCTTTTACACTTACAAGAATGAAGCACATATTCCCACACAAAATAAAACCAGAAGCTCACAGTATTGAAATAAGCATACATATCTCCCCAAACACTTACAGCAACAAAGATGTAGGCAGTTACATTTTCAACATTTGTTTTATTTTAGAATCTGGGTTAATTTTTCCTTTCTTCCATCCACTTCTGTGTGGAAATTCTTGTGTGAGATGTGCTTTCCATAGAAAATCCTTTTACTGGGCACTGCCAGAGCATAGCTGGAAAAAAGGATGACTCTGATGACTCTCCCTAATTTTTCTATCGTTTTATATTTTGCACGCCCATTCAGTTTGTAATTTACATTGCATCTTCTTGAACAATATCTGCTGTGGTTGCTTGAGTAATGACATATGATGAGCCTTTGATTCTGTTTGCAAGTCTAACAAGGGAATGGGAGTCTCATGAGAGCAGTTCTAGCAGACAAAGAAAAAGCTGTTTCATAATTTCAAACATGTCTGAGGTTACCAGGTGTCAAACACCGAAAATAAATGGCATCCAAAATGACACTAGATCAAAGTCACAACACACAGAAAATAAACAATTTGAATTGCACACAAGAAAAAGATCAGATTTACTATTTTCTAGAGTGGAGCGAGATCCCTTAGTGACAAAAGGTATCAAGCAGCTATTCTTATCAAAATGACCACTTCACTATACAGATACTAAAGATTTCTCACTGCATGACAAATTTTCTTCAGGAATCAGGATGCACACAGAGTAGACATTAATGCATATGCTCTGGTATTCTCCTGGGAAGCCCAAGGAGTCATGTGACAATTGCTTTGTGCCAAATCCCAGAAAAACTATTTAGTGAGTCTTCGACTTCACAGAATTCACAGAATGACTAGGTTGGAAGAGACCTTCAAGATCATTGAGAACAACCTCTGCCCTAACATCTCAACTGAACCATGGCACCGACTGCCACATCCAATTGTCTTTAAACGCATCCAGGGACAGTGACTCCACCACTTCCATGGGCAGACCATTCCAGTACTTTATCACTCTTTCCGTGAAAAACTTTTTCCTAATATCCAGCCTATATTTCCCTTGGCACAGCTTAAGACTGTGTCCTCTCCTTTTGTCAGTTGCTGCCTGGAGAAAGAGACCAACCCCCACCTGGCTACAACCACCTTTCAGGAAGTTGCTGAAAGGAAAATGGTCACCTCTGAGTCTCCTTTTCTCCAGGCTAAACAACCCCAGTTCCCTCAGTCACTGCCCACAGGGCTTGTGTTCCAAGCCCCTCACCAGCCTTGTTTCTTTCCTCTGGACGTGCTCAAGCATCTCATCGTCCTTCCTAAACTGAGGGGCCCAGAACTGGACACAGCACTTAAGGTGTGGCCTCACCAGTGCTGAGTACAGGGGAAGAATGACCTCCCTGCTCCTGCTGGCCACACTATTCCTGATATAAGCCAGGATGCCACTGGCCTCCTTGGCCAGCAGGGCACACTGCTGGCTCATGTTCAGTCGACTGCACAGCACCCCCAGGTCCCTTTCTGCCTGGGCACTGTCCAGCCACACNAATAAAAATACTGAACAGAGCTGGCCCCAGCACAGACCCCTGAGGGACACCACAGGTGCCTGTCCCCAGCTGGATGCAGCACCGTTCACCACCACTCTCTGGGCCCGGCCATCCAGCCAGTTCATAACCCAGCACAGAGTGCTCCTGTCCAAGCTGTGGGCTGCCAGCTTTTCCAGGAGTATGCTGTGGGAGGCAGTGTCAAAGGCCTTGCTGAAGTCTAGGTACACAATATCCACAGTCCTTCCTGCATCCACCAGGTGGGTCACTTGGCCATAAAAGGAGACCAAAAGGTTGATCAAACACGACCTACCCCTCCTAAACCCATGCTGGCTGGGTCTGATGCCCTGGCCATCCTGTAAGTTCTTATGATGACACTCAGAATAAACTGTTCCAAACCTTACTGGGTACTGAGGTCAGGCTGACTGGTCTATGGTGTTACCAAGTGGTTGACAGGTCCTACTATAAACAAAGTCACTCAGTTCAGCAGCAGACATGGTGACTACTGTGTTTGGTCACATGAACAAAACAAGCCTCTTCTGCACTCTTTTGTACTTTTTGTCAGTTTCTGGTTTTCTGAATATTTTGAACCTCGCCACCCAGTGAGACCCAGTCAGCAGGACCTTTGTTTTGGAGAGATGATGAAGAAACCTATCAAGTTTCAGACTGTTAAAACATACTATTCTTGCAAAGTACTTTAACTACTTTAAATCTAAGTCTTAATAGAGAATTTCAGAAAAATGGCTGAAAAACATTGTCAGTATAAAGACTATGAGATTAGAACCTCCACTCTGGAGAGCTATCAGCATACCACACCTGGGTCCATTAATGCCATTGCAATTGTTCTCGCTGTATTTTACTCAACAGCAAGCAAAGCTTTCTGAACACAGCAAACACTTGTGTATATGAGTACTCTTATTGCCTAAGACCATTCAAATGGATGGAGTTACTCAGGCAAGTAAGTGTAGGATGAAGGCCAGATGTGTGTGGTTTCTATTACCAAAAGCTGTTGAGCTGAAGTGCAGCAGTTGTGAGTACCTGTGTGCCTGTTTTACAAACACAGATTCAGTATTGACACTGAATGAAGTATTTTTCCCAAGACTGTGCAGATACACTTGATGAACTTCAGCACAAAAGAAATATTGCTGTTTTTTACAACAGCTTACAGAGATTTCAATATGGGCTCATTCCTACAAAGCTGAATTCAAACCAAGAGATATGGACTCTACCTTGAGCAGTGCCGTATCTTAACAACATGCTATACATCTCAATCTTTGAAAAGCTTTTCACACTGCAAATTGAAAAGGTGTTTGCATTGAGAAGTATGCAGACTGTGGATATTCTTGCACAGTCACAAGCAAACACACATTAGGTATTGAATTAGTGCAATCTATAAATATCTCTTTATTCTACCTCACACTCACCATTATTCACAAAAATGCTTAGAATGCATTGTAGCAAACATTAGGCCTAATAAAGATAAAATTATGTGGAAAACATATTCCCACTGGAAAACACTGGGAGAAATCAGGTCATCACAATGTCTCAAGTTCGGCAATATCTTTTTCAAAAGTAACATCTCCAGGTATTTTGGAAGATGGACCATTACTCAGGGTTTAGCAGAAGCCAGAAAAAAGATACTAAAAGTCTTTGAAAAATTGAAATTTTAACTCTAGGATCACCCCATCTTGCAATCCAATCCACAAATTTATCAAGACGTCTTAAATGTTTCATCATTAATACCTTAAGAAAGCTATTCTGTACCCATGGTTAATCTTTTTTCAATAAATAAGATTTTCATCATCTGAGTAGCCCTTCTTTGCATCTTGTACTGGTTAATAACTTTCATCAACAATGATCAGAATCAAACCCAGTACTGTGACAATGTACTTTTTCTACCGATACAATCTCATCCAATGCATACTAAATTCACATTATGATCAGCATTGCTTCTGCTTTCAGTATCCTACTTTTCATTAAAAAAACACTGTCTTCTTAGAACCCAAGTGAATTACATTGTGTTTTGTGTTTTCAGTTTCACTCCATTCTAACAATTCAGTTAAAATCACAGAATTTTCCTTAGTTCTCTGCAGGTCTTGCAATACTTCCCAACTTCATCTCATCCACAAATTATGTCTGACTTAGATGGCAACCTCAGCCTAAGCCACTGATACACGAAACACGATGTCCCGAGGCTGATTTCTCTCCATTTCCATTCTGAAAATAATTCAGAATTTACTGCAATCTCTTTTTCCACCAATCTGTTTTTCAATTCTCATGTTAATCTATTTCCATCCAAGTATTTTTAGAGCCTTATATCAAGCATTACTTCATTTTAAGTAAATTAAATTTACTGCATTAATTTTCTAAAAAGTCAGTGTCCCAAACCACTCAGGGTAAGGGGAAGAATGAAAGGGCAAGGAGAAAACATGCTGTATGGTATCACACCCATGTTTGAACTTCCAAGAGTTTTGTTCACCATCTGAAGTAATCTCTTGCTTAGTCTTGTGGTTAAAATAGCAGGTCTAAAGTTGATCACAGCTTTTTTTTTTAAATACAATTGTTTAATTCAATTACAGGTTCCTATTACTGCATTTATACTTATTTCAGTATTGTAGAATGGAGGTTATTTTGGACCTCTGATAAATTCAACATTTTACGATTTGCATTAGCTGCTACTACTTTATATAAATTCCCACCTGTCATTTACATTCTATAAATCCCTGCCTGTCATTTACAACTATGTTTCCATATCACAAATCTCCTCATTTCTGCCCACTGTTCCCTAAATTATCCCATCAAGTTTTTTTCCATTTCTTCTTGTAGTGGGTTGACCTTGGCAGGACACCAGGTCCCCACCAAGCCACTCTAGCCCCCCCCTTCCCAGCAGGACAGGGGAGAGAAAGCAAGATGGAAAACAATTAGTGGGTTAAGATAAGGCAAAAAAAAAAAAAAAAAAAAAAAAAAAAATTAATACCTTCTCTGCCTCTCCTAAAAATTCTATTTATTTGAGGAACTTATTACAATGGTCAGCCCTTCTCCTCTGATTACTTATCAGAATTAGAAAAATCCTGACTATATTAATAAGTGTTAAATCGGAATAATCCCATTTTACAGATAGGTTAATTGAGGCAAAGGAAAGTTTACAATTGCATCAGCTGCTTAGCTGGAGGTCTTCAAACTTCTACATATTAGTTTGTTGGGCTCTGACTTGTGAAATAGCTCTGAGTTAATTTCCATATATCCTTCTTTAGATGTTGTAGTCATACTGCTGTCAGAGACTCTGAAGCTCTTCAAAAGGGGAAGTACAATCACTACCTCTTTCTTTACAGCACATACCAGCTAAAACCCAGATCAGATAATCTTTGCAAATTACCCGAGAATGCCTAAACATGCGGGCTATCACTCAGATTTAGCAGTGTTAAACTACAGCAACCTCCTCCCAGCTATGGGAACACCACAGATTGAATACACACACTGAAAATGGGGAGGCAAATCAAAACAGGAAGGAAAGCACAAAATCAGTAGATAGCATTTTAAGGCAAACAGATCTCCACAGTTCTCTGCAGATACCAGGCAGTAACTTATGCAATCTCCCAAGTTCTTCAAAAGGGCACATTAAGTAAATTTTAATTACTTAACAAATATGACATATTTAATAAGCATAGATTCTTTGGATGGGAGGATCTATTCTTGATTTTCAGAATGCTGTCAACTTGTATTTTTTTTGCTTCCCTTTTACAGCTAGACTTAAGATTCTGCTATCATTTTGTCAACTAGGTTAACTTCCTCCTGTGCTGTAACTCACATTTGTTCCAATCTGCATTAAAATTTTTCCCCCTGTCATTCTAGTGCTCCTTTCCAGCTCTCCTATCCCCCTGTAATCTTCTGCCTGAAGATCCAGCATTTTTTCTCATCACTTTCAAGATTCTAAAGATATCAGACAACTCTAACCTCATTCCAGGCACCATCCTGCTCCCATTCCATGTGGGATTTTAAGTATTTCTTCTGTTTTCTTTTGCAATCACTTCTGTGCCCCCTCTCATTCTGTGGAGACTACAATTGCTTTTTCTCCCCTGGCATATGTCTTCCTTCTTTCAAGATTGTTTTCAATGCTTTTATAAATAAGTTTCCTATTCTGAGATAATTTAGGGCATTACAACAGTGTCTATAATCAGACTGTTCCAATACTCTTGTAAGCCAAGGAGAGCTCTGCTGGCAGCACTAATACTCTTTTCTTGATTAACAGTGAAATATCTAATGGAAATTCATATTTTGTCCAGTTCTCGTGTTACTACAGCTGTGCATTGAAAGGTGATGATGCAGTAAGAAAGAAGTATTGCTCCTTTTCCCAACAAACTTGGTTAAAATTCCAATGTTTAAAAGAAGGTACTGAGGTGATTGTGAAAAACAGTTGCTGTCAGTACCAGGATGCATTGGTGGTTTAGAAACTTGGCATCAAAGTCTAGGTTTCCCTAGTCCAGATATCCTGGCTCAGGCTCTAATTCCATAAACCGCACGACAAAGGACATTGTAAAAGTACGCAAGAATTACACTTTATAAGCACAGGCACTTTCCAATCTCAATCAAAACATTAGCACAAAGACTTCACAATAACAGAAACTACATTTGATCTTTTGTAAATTTAACTTCCTCTGAATCTGTGTTCTCATTCTTTTTGTACTGGGCTCCTATTTTACAGCTGACATGAAAAAGAAGAAAATCAAAGATCATTCATTTGGAATACCACAAAATTAAGCGCTAACTTTTGGCCCTATGCTAGTATATTTAAAGCCTCACATTGCGAACAACATTTGTCAGCAGTATCTATACATTTGTATCTGACATTTTCCCAATACTTGTAAACAAGGTAATAATTGTTTTTTAAAGGCATTCCTACAGCTCACCACTGAATTCACATGCATTATATTATACATGCACTGATATGTCTGCACACAAACCACCTCCAGCCCCTGATTCTGCTTCAGGCAGGAAGTTTCTCTGCTGTTAGTTTCTTGTTGGTCAGTATTATTTAGTCTCAAATATTACTGTTAAAAATTACATTCTGGAATGTGATCATACTTAAGTCTGTGCTTCTGAAAACTCACTTACGAAAGACACTATTAAATCTTCCACCAGAAATTACTTCAAAAATTTCAGAACTCTGCCTACAGCATTAGTAAATCCAATTAATTTGAAAAAATCTTCACCGTCTCATAAAGGATGACCTCCTCCACAATACACTTTCTAAAGACTTCTGTAGGAATCCTGAAGTATAATATGGAACTTCCCTTGGAGAGAAATGAAAATACAAAGAACTGCAAAAACATAACGCTTTTTAAGTAACAAACACAGGTTGACTAAAATTCTAGCTTGCATAAGTAGCAAAACTGAACATGAAATACCTGATAAAAATCTGACAGATGCCTTCTTCTCCTTTCTTAAGCAAGACTTTGAAGATTGAGAACTCACAATCCAAAGGAGAATGGCCAACAAGTATGTAGGTAGCAGTCACATTGAAAAGGAGAGTTGTTAACAGCAGCATGGAACCAAATCACCACTCTATTTAATACTGTACTTGTTTGTGTGGGGAAGCAGTTGAGAGAAGCTATGTGTGATACTTTATCACTCAGAACGGCTGTAAAATCAACTGGTTTTCAACACTTAAAAGCTCACACAACATTTAACAATGGGGCCATAAATTTCAGTGCTTGTCACAAATTCCAATTTGGAATAGTTATAGCCTATGTACCTACATTCTCCTGACATTTTCAAATATGTACACTTTTTGAACTGTTCTGCAACACTGGTTTGTACTTTTGGGCTATCTGCTGTATTTAAAGCTGTCCCAGAGGCCATACTTAATGGAATGGAAATGCTTTGCTATCATTTACTTTGGGCATCAGTTTAGATGATAAATATTCAGTCTGTTACATCAAAAATCAGCAGCTTAAAGATGGGGTTTAAAACATGGTTTTATGAGCTGTTACAAAACTTCTCAGTTAAGAAATAAATGATTACAGCAAAATAATTTTATGCAAAATAAATTCAATAAGCTATTTCAGGTATTGTGGTCTGAAGGCTGGTATTAAGATATGTTCCATTTTCCACGAAGTTTATATAGTGAATCTTCTAAACACTGATTTATTTTCAGAAAGAATGTTTTGCTAGCTTCTCTAAGAAATTCTTAAACTTTTGTATTAGCATTTTCATCTCCATTCCCCTCAGGAACACTAACTTTAATTTCTTCCTAGGCAGAAGAAAGTCAACAGATGTGCAAATGATCATCCAGGCAAATTGCTTATGACTTTTGCATTGCATACCGCTATTTACTGACAATTGCCTGGTTTCCTAGAGGAATCAAGAGATACAATATAATCATGGCCAAGAGAAAATATTTTATACACTCTAAGAAATACTTAAATTTTCATTTTCAAGTGTAGTTACGTATTCCATTTCAGATCATTCAATCACAAAAAGCCCAACAACTTTAATTTAAACGCCTCAAATCAATACAACATTATATTATAGCTTAGTTATTTTTGCATGTAATACAAAAGCCCCAAGGTTCCTTTTATCATTTAATAAATAGAAATGGGAAAACTGAATTTCTTCCTACAAGTTCTGGGGAGTGAAGCTGGTTTTAAAAATAGCAGTATGATCCTGAAATGAAAGAAACTTCTGACTATTTTATAGCAACGCTGCATATACTTTATACCAACGCTACAGTGTAAAGCAACAATTACATATGTAGAAGACTTTGCAGTAATTCAGTTTGATAGTGAAATGACAGATCTGTCTTGCATGAAACACTGTACAAAATACAGACTTACTGCTCAGGTCTGCACAGCATTACTGACAAAAAGGTTTCAGATGGTTTTATTCTAAATTTTCCCAAATGATTAAAATCTAACCTAAGCCATTGTCCAGATTAGCATGCTATACCGTATCAGAAAGCAACAGGAAAAATATCACATTTTATCTATGAAGTCTCAGTCAACTGAAGTGCTTAAGCATACATTTTTGAATTTCATATCACCTGTTTCAAATCTGCTGTCAAAGACACTATATAATTTAAAGCATACAACCAGCTAAATTTTAATGCATGCTTATGTTTGATTTTTTTTTCCTCATCTTTTTGCTTTGAATGTAAGACTTATTTTTTTGTCATTCCAAAGCAGTGCAGCTATAAATAACATGGATTTGATCCAGCAGCTTGGAAAGACAGAGAGATCAGATAAAATGTCTTTAAAATTATTAAGTATTTCAGACATGCTTTATCGTGTGCTCAATTATTATGTCACGCCAGTAAAAGACTCTGTATTCTTTCTTTTAAACAGCATGGGGGGATTTTTAACCATCAAGAGCTCTATAATTGCAGTGGCAGTCCTCATAAAGACTCAAAATTCAGTTTCCAAGATATTTTAATTAAATCCCAAGTCCAAAAAGTCTTCACAACAAAGCAGACAGGAAAAATATTAGTTGGAAATACAAAGCTCTATGACACTAATACCAGAGATAAACCTATAGTGTTTTAATGCCTGAAGAACCAAAAAAGAAGCTTTTTTCCAGCCTCTTAAAAAGATGGAACAGTTTTGTTCTTACAGTAAATCTTCCTGAAAGTTCAAATTATTTAGAATCTCTACCTCCAGTTTTGGGATCATTGTTGATAAATATTAGTATTTTCTCTTAAGTACCCATACATATACAAAATTTTAAGTGTTCACACAGAAGGAGCAAGAACCAATAATCAAGAATAGATGTCCATACACCTATGGAGGATTAGATTGGAACACCATCAAAATTACTCCCTCTGAAGTATCAAGACATGTTTTTTCCAGCACATTTTCAAATGAAATATAAAGGTCCTCAGGACTCCCTCAACTTAGACTTATGTCTCAGATAACACAAATACCAAAATATTTTAAGTACAGAAAAGTCCTTCCCAGTGTGGACCTATCAGCCTTCTCACATGCTCTCATTTCAGGAGGAAAGCACTAATCTTAGTTACTATTTTAAAGTTATTATACCTATTAAATAATTGTTTGCAATAATAAAACAAGAGTAAGAATTTAAACACAACATCCTAATTCTCAAGTTTTTTACAGTCAGCATTTTCCAATTCTGATAAACCAAATATTGCAAGATGAATTCTAACTCTTGAGTGGCATTCACAGTACTTTCTTCAATATTTTGCACACATCAAGCCACTGCATTCATGTTTCAAGCTCCACTGTCTGTAAGATGAAAACAGAGATTCCTACTGTACCATTAATTGCTAATTTGACACTGAAACAGTGGTTCCATTGTCATGAGTGATGGGATTGAGAATTTCTGTGTAACTGCACTTCCCTACCAGGTACAGCAATAAACTGTTAGTTCTTTAGGCAAAACACATGAATCTGTTGCATTAAAGCTTTATTCTCTGCCTGTAATCAGTAACTTGAGGGCCTTCTGTAGATTCTGCACAGCAGTGCTCACATCTTCATACTGCAAAGCACTGCCAGCATATTTGCAATATTTTTGAGCTCTGGCAAAGTCCTCTGGAGTCAAACGGACTTCTCCTGCAAAAACATAAGTATTACAAAGTTACTACAAAGGAAATCTGGCTTAACCTTCCTTTCTTACGATTTTTATGTTTTACTTATGTTTGTGGTAATATTACGAAAATCAGGCTAATATTTGTGGTAGTATTAAAAAGACCAAGCTACAATATTTCTTCTGTTCTGTTCTCTTTCCCTTCCATTCTTATGAAGCTTAACTTCTTTGCTATTGAAAAATGCGAGAACCTTTCTAAGCACGGGCATTTGCATGACCCAGTGCCCTTCAAAAGTAAGCCAATACCTTCGAGAAAGATCTGCTCTTCATCTAAGACAGGAAAAGGAGAGCTTTTACATCACACTAAGTTAGATGTAATCATGTTACAACCTGCAAGAAACAAGGACAGTGCTTTTTGTGTTTCTAGCATAATTAATCTGCTTTCTTCAGGAATAATACATAGTTAGAAACTGTTCCTTCTCAACTGGAATAACTTTTCAGAATTTAGAAGCATTTCTCACTGGCATGTTTTCACACATTTTATGTTTCTGTTTTTCCAAACAATTTTTATGTTTCTAATTTTATGTAAGATTACTGAAAACAAGATTATGTCATGAAATGTGCCCATTTTTGTAACACTGGAGAGCACTAGCAAAAAATATTCTCATAATACAGTATAAACCAACTGTTACTTATTAATCAGAGTGTTTTCCTGATTTAAGTTAAAACTTTAGGAATTCTGTAGCACTCAAATACATGCATTCAGTCTTGGAGAAGGCATAGTAGGGACTTATGCCCTAACTGGGAGAAGACTTTATATGTGAATAGTATCACTGATGTGGGTGTAAAATAAAGCACAGCGGTGTTACTGTACCTCCTTCTACCCACAAATTCACTGGGAGTTTTAAGGCTAATCCCATGCCACTCCAATAATCTATGGTCAAATTATAAAATCTCTACTCAGGTTCTTTCAAAACAACTTAACCTGTAAATGATAGATTTTTATGGGCACAGATAATTATATAAAACACTAAAGATTATGTATATATTTAATAATTTCCCACACAATATGGTAAAAGCAATGAATAGATTTCACAGATTAAGAAAAAATGCGCTTTTAAATGCACCATACATTTTACATAAAATTTAGTTAAACAAAGATTTACCTCTCTAAGTACATTTTGCTTTTAAGCAACTACATGAATATATTTACAGCCATTTTTCATGGCACAATTATGGCTAATTTCATTTTTCTGGCTCCTTTCTTTCAAAATAATACTGTTTTTAGGTATACTGTTAGAATTACTAAAGAATCTATATTCTTATCAAAAATGTCTATTATATTTGCGTTTCCTTCCCCCAATCTTACTATTTAAGAACAGCTTTTGAACAAATAAAAAAGAAAACCTGGGAATATTAAAAGCTACACTGGTCTGCTGGTTTTCAAAACAACCCTACCCAAATAAAAAGCAGAAAGGGAAGCACTCTGAAGATTAATTTTATCCATTTTTAAAATATATTCTATGTTGGGGAAGGTGATACAGGGAAACCTTATAAATATGATTGTTTAGCAGTAGGTTCAGAGAACATTGGGCCAGTGAGTGAGGTAGAAATGACAGTCACTTTTGATATGGGAAGGGATGCCAGTCCAGGGACAGGATGTTAAGCAATACCAGTGACCAGGCAGAAAAGGGGTCTGCAGGGATAGCAGGAAGAAGGGATTATAGAAATTAGCATAAGGAGGTAGTGCCTTATTTAAATCTAGTAGTTCTCATAGGCTGTATGTAAATTCTATAGGGTTTGTGTCTCACACCGGTCAGTTACTGTAAATAGAATATTCAACACAGAATAGGATAAAATAGACTGTAACAGGAAATTCGCTCTCTTGGAACTCTCTTGGAACCACGCCAGCAGCTGGGCTGGCAGCTGATGGCAAACCCTGGCACCCACAACCCCTGAGAATAAAGCATGTGTTCCATGAGCAACCCCGTCTCCTGAAGTATATCATCTAACCATCGAGGGAACGAATCCACAATTCTAGAACTCTACTTATTTTCCTTTCAATACATAAATATAACCACTGAGGGACATAAAAACTTGGTGGGCTCATTATCATTAAAATGTATATTAATTTCGTGCTTAATAAGTGAAGCCACATACATCTCTTAAAATACATACACGTGTGAGTAAATACACCCAAGGGAGTGCATGAACACAGGCACACACCTCGGGTATTTTGTAACCTCAGTAAAGTCACAGACTAAAAGCAGTTGGGGTCAATCTGTGACCACATTACAGAACACCTTTAAGAAATTAAAAAGACCAAGTTCCTCTCAAAGTAGCTTTATGCTATGATGCCAAAAGAAACTACAAAATCATTCTTTAAAAACTGGCTAAGGCATCAGTCCAGTATTCAACTAATTTATTGGAAGCAAGCCTAAATTCACCCGTCTAATCTTATTTTTACAGTATGAGCCCTATTAATGTTTTGCTGGCATAAAGCCTTATTTATTATGAAATCTACCTCAGATGCTATTATGACATAACTTGAGGGAAAGAAATTATTAATTTTAAATTTATAAACCAAAGTTTATACAGTAAGAGGCTTGATCTTTTGATGTGCTCAGTAGCCTGAGCTCCTATTGAAGTCAACACCTCACAATGGAAAAGCAAAACAGAAACAAACCAGTTCTGTGTTCTGAAGTTTTACAAATAATGTAAAACTTAACTGTAATGACTGTACTTACATCAAAGGTATAACCACAAAAGTTGGTAACCGACTTCAATTTACATATTCTAAGGGTTAAGCAGTTTTGGAGGACAGGCCCTGGGGGTCCTGGTGGACACCGATTTCCCCACGGGCCGACAATCCGCCCTTGTGGTGGAGAGTGACAATGGCATCCTGTGCTGCATTAGGAAGAGCACTGCCAGCAGGTGGATGGAAGTGATCCTGTCCCTTTCAGCCACATCTGGAGTGCCGTGTCCAGTTCTGGGCTCCTCAGCACAAGAAAGACAGACTGACATCCTGGAGACAGTCCAGCAAAGGGCCATAAATATGACTAAGGGAATGGAGCATCTCTCATATGAGAAGCGGCCATGAAAGCTGGGACTGTTCAGCCTGGAGAAGAGAGAGCTCAGGGGGATCTTATATCAAGTATATGAACACCTGAAGGGAGAGTATTAAAAGGACAGAGACAGGCTTTTTTTCAGCGATGCCAGTGACAAGACCAGAGGCTGAAACACAGGAGGGTCCTGTCAGAACATCAGGAAACAGTTTTTACTCTGAGGGTGACCAAGCTCTGGGACAGGTTGCCCAGAGAGGTTGTGCTGTCTCTGTCCCTGGAGAGATTCAAAACCTATTTTTTGAATTAGCAGTGACATTTTTCTGAAACTTCTTCAGTGCAGGAAAATAAACCACAGGGAGAGTGCATGGGCAGGGAGAGACACAAAGGACCTTAACGGTCCTGAGTGACTGGTTTTACATGACTGTTCCTTGAGCAGAGGGGTTGGACCAGACCACCTCTTGAAGTCCTTTCCAACCTCAAGTATCCAGTGATTTTTGGCTTTAAAAAAGCTCAACAACACTGAGATACAAAAGGTATACTGTATTTATTCTGAAACAAACCTGCTTCCTGTGTTAATCTGAAATTACTAGGACTGTAGTCATATTACTGAAACATGACAGGAATATGGAATCTGCAACAACAAGCATGATTCTTTTAGCTTAAGAGGAACACAAATTGAAACCAATTTGACTAGAGCTGCTGAAATAATTTCAGGGGAAAAACCCCAGTTTTAGAATGAAAGCAATGTGCATTTTACATAAATATATTTGTTTCTCCCTGGAATCCTTTTCCACCTATCAGATGTTTTTCCTTTTTATGAGGCCCAAATATAAGGCAGTTGATTTAAGAACATTTCAATCACACAAACTGGTGCATAGAAACAGTGATGGCAAAGGTAACAAATGGGTTTTCAAACAAGATATTCTTTTTTCCCATTAAATCACTTGAAATATTTCAAATATGTACTCAAGGATTTCTTTTTAAGACCATGAAAACACATTCAATGTCTAATTATTATTTCTATGTTGGGTGTAGAATATCAAACATTATACATACAACTACAATGGACAATTGCTTTCTTTATACTATGCCACCTGTGGAAGGGACCATATGGCAACATAAGAAGATCTTATAAAAACTGTGTAGTAAAACTATGAATGGCTTTAGTGTTAGCAAAATCTTGGGGTAATAAATTTTTTAAGAAAACTACAGCTGAGAAGTGCGCACACACGTACATGAAGCTGCTGCATAACTCTACATTCTGTTGTCAGACACACTAATGCATGCTTAAATGCAAAAGCTTTGACACTTTCAGAAGTCGATGTTAAACCCTGAAACCTCTACCCACAGGACAGGACAACTATTGAAAAACCTATGCTAACTAAAACTTAAAGAACACTATTCCTTTAACTTAATCGTCCTTTGATAAAATATTCTACTCCTCTCCACCAAAGGTTTTTCTCCCATAACAGCATTAATCAAATGGCTTCTCCCATGTTATGGGAAGCAAAGAAAATATATAATTTATTTTTAAAATATACATTTCATCTTACTACAAGAAGGAGTCTTGCAGGAATATGTGGAATATCCTGTTTGGCTATGCCTATACTACCGCATTCAACACTGCCAAGGAAGGCGTCTCAACACTCGAACTTGACTGTCTGCAGTGTCAAAATGCTGGAACAGATTCCAGTATGGTTTTGGCCCATGTAAACTAGCACTTTCCCAAACAATTCCTGGGCATGACTTGTGGTCAGAACAAGCTACAGACCATTCAATATGAGCAGTCTTTACAAGCTACCTTGTTTAGATTTAAAAGTTTAATAATATGGATGTGAGAGGTTCTGTGCCAGCTGTTCTTCGTGCCAAATAGTTGCAGTATAATTTGTTAGCAGAGACACAGACATTGTGTCTCATCATGGAACAAATGTACCTTGCACTGTGCTAGCTCTGCAGATCTAGTGGATGGAGGGCAACACCGATCCCTCCTTCCCGTCCAAAGGAGACCTCAGTTCCACAGGAATGGCACACATCTCGGTACACAGCAAGGATCTAGCCCACATATGGATATTGCAGCTCAGGAACAGGGGAGGGCTCCTGGCTCCCCCAGTTTCATACATCCACTAACAGATAGAGGCATTTCTCAATCTACTTATGGGTTTGAGAACAAGGCCACTGCTGGCACAGAAAGGACTTCTCAGCAGCATGAGGAGAAGAATGCACAATCGGACAGCGACAGCAAGGAAGGACAAACACTTTCCATTGCTCTCAAGTTTCTTAATTCCACACATGCAAACAAAACTGTCAGTGTACCTCTGCTGACACAGCCCCTGTGCCCTCTGAGACTCCTGCATAACTGACAGTGTGTTTCCTAAGTTTTCAAACCAAGAACCTGTATAACCTCTACAGTGGACTTTTTAGGTGCACTTTTAGGTGCACTTTTGCAGCACTGCCTCATAAGAGTGTAACACTTTGAGCTGTTACAAGACCCAAACGTGTAGCAACAAAACAGATGCATAGAGGAAGAATGCAGGCATGCATGTGCTCACATTAGATCAAGTTAAGAGAATTATCATGGTGCTTAGCAAGGGTCTTAATCTCTTAATTACACCACATTACGCATTCTCATAAACACACTTAATTCCTTCTTATTTATGTACTTATTAAACCAGGTTATCTCAGGTAGGTGGTAAGAGAGAGCAATGCACTGATACTATTCAGATATTGAATAATGTCTTAAACTTCATAAAAAACTTAAGTTTCAATCAAAATTATGACGTTTTTGACAACCAGAAACAAACATCCAAACCGAGAAACAATGATGACTAAAATTTTCAGAGTAGTTACCAAAAAACCTGGTACAATGACTGTCTTGACAATGTCAAGATCACGATAAGCTAGTTAAACATGAAAGCTTTGCTTCCAAACATCACAAAATTTGCCTTCCAACTAGCAGTTACTATGGCAAGGTTTAAGTAAAGCTTTGAGCCATTTCAGCTGAGGAGCTACCAAAACCCCCAAAGCAGTCCCCAAAACTCAAAAACTATCACCAAGTTTAAATGTTACAGCTACAGGTGTTGTTTTCAATAAAATGAGTTACTGCCACATGAGACATTAGTGCCAGCTCAGCTGGCCAGAGCATGGTGCTAATAACTTAGCTAATAATTGGTTGTGGGTTCAATCCCTGTATGGGCCATTCACTTCTGAGCTGGACTCAACCCTTCCAGATCCCTTCCATATCAGACTATCCTGTGATTCTATGACTACAATATGCCAGAAAAACTATAGCACCTATAGCACCTTTTGCTCTTCAAGAGAATACTAAAGGTTAATATGTCTCTATCAATGGCAAATTTTGCTATTTTTAAGACACCTTCTATAAAAATGGCTCTCTAATATATTAAAATGGAAATATACTTAAGCATTCTTTATGCCAGCAGACTAAAACCAAGTAAAACATTGAATTCCTACTATAGCATTTGATTGAAGCAAAAATGCTTTTTCTGTAAAGCTATTTTAACACAGACACACTCTTCAACAACATAATAAAGTAAATAAATATCTGTCAGCTAAAAAAATACAAGAACATACCTAGCTAAACTTTGCAGTCATAACAAACCACATTTACTGTGGTTAGTACTAGAACTCAACATAGCAATTATGTATAATATTGTATACTAATATATACTACCAGTTTTCCCTGATGAGGACAAACTGTAGGGGAGAATATGAACAGATTTTGTACCAGGACTTCTAGACCTCCTCCTCACTCAACATCCAATGTTATATCGCCAACAAAAATCTGATTATTACAAACAGATGTAATTTATGGAGCTTTTTTTACACCATTTTCTCTATTCTATGGACAGAAAAAATTTTCGAGAACAGTTAGCTCTTTGTCCAAATATACATTCAAATTAGAGTGTTCAAATTAGAATCTAGGATGATTCCAGCTTTATTGTCAGTTACTACTCTTCCACAGGCCATGGTCTCCCTATGGTTAGCCCTTATGTGTACACTTCAAAGCATGGAATATACAAGCAGGAGGAAAATACATATGATAGAGGTTATCAGTAATTTCAACATCAAAGGACACACTATTATTCTGCACAAAACCACAACTTGAATGTTTTATGAATTATTTTATGAAATTACTAAGTAATTTACAGGCTGACCCTGTAGGATAAATTTTAAGTAAAGGGAATGTGTATTAATTACAAAAAATATAACTTAGCAAGGCTATCAGGAATATAGGCTTTGCAAAGTATATAAGAACCTCACCTAAGAAGCAACAATATAAATAATAAAAAGCCATAGGCAATGCTAGCTCACTGGTTCAAAGTAGTAAGACAGACAACACTATATTGTAACAGCTTTCAGAAACTACTAAAACCTTAGCAGCACAATGCTTAGATGTTGTCCACTCTTTTTAAAATTCTGGAATAGCATTCAGATAATACTGACAGTATTTCTCAAACTTCTTCCTTCAGTGCAGGAGAGAGACAGAGGAAACAGTATGTCCATATACAACAACACAAATGCCACAAGCTTACCTGCAGACTGAGCACTGTAAAGGGAAGGATCAACTAGAGGAATATTCTGAGGAGCAGGCTGAATGGTGTTACTGGTCACTCCTGCAAATCAATGCAAAAAAATAGACTTGGATTATTTTTACTTAATGCTTTTAACTTATTGCTTTTACTTATTGCTTTTACTTGTTGCCTGAACACTGCATATGCTTTAAAAGTAAGCAAAAAACCAGAAGAGATACACATTATGATTTTCAAATTAAGCAGCGGATAGCGTACTAATTCTGAAACTGTGTAGCAAATAATTTTAATGCTTTCACTTCAAGTATGAATGTTTTATAAAATAAAACAGAAGAATGTAAAGACAGTCATCTATATTACCAGTACATTTCTGGATTTCCCAGAAATTTAATTTCAGACATTAAATAAAAAGAAAATACTAGTCCAAGAGACACTGGTTACCCTAAAGTATTGAGGAAAACCTGCTAAAGAAAAGTGTGAGTAAATTTTCATATTTGAAACTTAAATGCTACATTCTAATACCAGATGTAGTCTATATTATTATACTTTCAAAGCCCAGTACCAGTTACCTCACACTTGCAAACTATCTCCCTCCTAATTCCTTTGAAAACAGTAAGGGAGAATAAAAAAGCTAGCTAAGTTTAAAAGGGAAATAACAGGTGCTAGAAGAAGAAACAGCACTTTATGCTGTGAAACATTCTTTTACCTGTGTTCCTATTTTAGGTACACTTATTTGCTTTGATCCAAAACTGTATTTTTGCAATATGTCCAGAACATACCAGACTAGCATAAAGTTATTTCTACAACATCTGCTGTCTAGGAAGAGTGTACAATCAGTTTTCTAAATTACATCACTCCATTGAACGATTGGTGGGGTTAAAACAATGTAATGCACAGAATTCATGTATTCCAACAAGGTACGTACTCCGTATTTTTCAGATCTGGTTAAAAATACCATACTCTCCCTCCCAGACCCAAAAAAACCCCATCCATCTGAAGGATTTCCCTTCGATAAAGCTGAAAAAAAGAGCATCCTGAACTGTTCATAGGGTGAAGCATTTTTTAAATGAGAAAGTAAAAGGAGGGATTGTGTGACAAAAATATCTCGTACATTTGATAATATAAAAATGTATCTGAACAATAGATGATCATTAGGATTGAAATCAAGAGATTTTAGTTTTTTAGTCTTATAATCATTAATTAATAATTCTACTCTATGATTATTATAAAAAGGTCCCATAATGTAAGAATGTTATATTCACCAATCACTTAAACCTTTTTTTTTTTTCTTCAAAAAAATACAGCATCTGGGAAGGAACTTGGAATTTTCAAGAACTTGGTTTTGGCCCAAAAATTACATGTAATAATAAGAAGGATGTAGAAGCCAATATGTTTACCTGTAGGGACAAAATCTCATTAACAATATTGTCTGAAGTCAATCACACTAAAGCACTTGCATGGGAAAAGGGGCACGAGCCAAACCAAACCAGTATGAATGGTACATAAGGCTTGTTTGCTATAGGATTTTAACAATTTCAACACTGTATCGGATAAGCTCCCACATGAAGAACAGCAGCCTATCTGCACAGGAAAGCTACATATAAAATGAAGTAATACAATTCCATCTATAAACTGAAAGATTCAAATTGTGCTTTACAGTACAGATGTTGCAATGCAACACCATTTCACTGATTTAAGAGAAGACGAATTCTATCTGCAGGAACAGTCACTTTCTTAGTTCATATATGTCTTCTGTAAAGTGCTCCAAACTATGATTTACATATTTTAAGAAAACATTAAAAAATATTTCCAGTGGCATTTTTACCGTTTTAGCTTATGAAGATGCTTTTGCCACACACTACTGTGTTATTCTACTTTATATGTGATGGACTAGAATCTGGGCAAAAATTTGTCTCCCAATAAAGGCATGGATTTCTCAGGTGTGATTTAGACATACCTGTGTTATGAGGTACTTCAGCTGGAGTGTTGGCTGGTGCATGGGCACCAGGTGGTATGTGTATGCCAGTGTAATTACTAGTTGGTATGTTGTTAGCTTCATATGTAGATGATGATGATGATGATGGAGTTGTTCCACTGTGGACAGAAGATGACCCCGCTTCTTCCCTTTCAGTATCTGCTAAAATGACACAAAATAGGAATTATTACAACTATTATGTAGAAAAACTTGAAAACTTTGGCTTTCCTTAAAAGCTCCTTTCAAATCTTTATTGCTAAAAAAACTGCCACCACACAGTGTGACATAAAACATCAACCCACACCACACAGGGTTGATTTGAAAAGGTAAAAAGCAATATGCCATACAATAAAGATCTAGAAACTCATATACTTTCAAAGATCTCTCCTGTTCAACTTGAAGAATCATTTCCTTGTCTGAATCATATACTTGTCTGAATATAAGCTATCTGTCTCATTAGAACAACTTGTTATACCTTCATGTTCTGCATGCGTAGAAGTTGAACAAGTTATTACAAATAGGCAGTAATCTACATTTTAACATATACATGAACCAGAGTATGGAAAACTGTATTTGCCTTACAAACTCTTCATAAAAGGCTAGACAGTGCTAATTCTTTTACCCCAA